>JAKUAV010000009.1:0-235413 GCA_030566815.1 Sungouiella suratensis | reverse complement strand
ACGCTGCACTCGGCTCATGTGTTTCGATGTGCCGTATGCAAATGCCACCGTTGTCCCAGCCACAACAGTGTTGGCGAAATCTGTAGTTTGCCTTATAAAATCAAGTCCTGCCTCAAGCAAGAAGAATGTGGACACCCCCAACAGGTACTTCACGCCTGTCTTCAACGCTTGCTGGCATCCTCCAATCACCATCACGTAGTTCTTCTTCTTATGGTAGAAATACCATCCACCCACGGTCTTCGGGAGTCTGTGGGCGTTTTCGGTCAAGTATCGGAGCGAGGACATTTTGATTCCCTCGTAAAAGCCCAGACCGGCACCTATAACACCGCTGGCGGTGGCCACGGCCATTAATCTGTCGTATGGTTTCAAGTGGAATCTCTCATTGCGTAGAGGATCGGGCGATTGTGGTGAGGACATGTGGAATTTGATATTGAAGATGGGAAACAGGGAGCTTGAGCTAGATAGAATGGGAGCTCAAGAGGATATTCAGCCTTGGAATTTTTGGTTCTGGTGTTTGAGACTAGACCTGTAATTGGTGGCTCTGAGGTATCTACAGTAGATTTCGCGATGCTAGGATCACTAAGTAGGACACCGGACACCAAAAAGAGTGAGAACGGAATCAGACAGAAAAAACATGGAAACGAGGTCTCGGTTTTGGTTTTGTGTGTTAGGGTTCGACAAATCTGATTTTGTCTCTTTTTTTTTTTTCATTTCAAATCAAAGTCTCATGTCTTCTTCATGCTTCTATGTTTCCCACAGATTCCACCAATCTCTACCATTCCTACACTGTACCTCACTTACCGTTCATTCAATAACTTACTGGTCCAAAATGGACTTGACAAACTCAACGTAGTCGACGTTTCCGTCTGGCGTCACATTGACACCCTTCAACAACTCGTCAACCTCAGAGTCGCTCAACTTCTCTCCGATGGAAGTCAAAATGTATCTCAACTCTCCGACACCAATGTATCCGGTTTGCTCCTTGTCGAACACCTGGAAGCCCTTGATATAGTCCTCGGGAAGGCCCAATGGCTTGAAGCCGTCTGGTCTGTTGATGATGGTCTGGTATGTGTCGAAGTCGAACTCGCTCAGTTTGACAGAGTCTTGCAACTCAGAGATCTCAGCCAAGGTTGGGTTCTGGCCCACGGCTCTCAACAAGTCTCCCAAGTGCTCGATGGGAATCTTGCCGGTTCCTTTCTTGTCAAACAAGGCAAACGCGTCTTTATAAGTTTTCGTGTTGGACTGAAGTTAGTACATGGACTGAGATGCGTGTGTGAATAATTTGGGGCGAGAAAGCTGAAATTTGTCAACTTCAGGATACTATCTTCCAAATGATGCTTTCGGGTTCTTTGAGAATTGAAGACGTACCATTTTCGCTGAAGAGTATCGGTGTAGTGAAACGAGACTAGAAGTTTGAGGTTGAGTAAACAAACGCACGTGACCGTGGAATGCTGAAATTGATCCAGGTCCGATCTGACAAAAACAAAAAAAAAAGAAGAGAATTAGCAAAAGGATTCTATAGAGTCTGAAGATTTCTCTCAGCAATTTGAATTTTCCGACTTTTTCTGTTTCTTCTCGACCCTCTTGTTGGATCTCAGTGTCTGGTCCATTCGCAGCAGAGATCAAGACACGTCAAGAGGTGAAACACAGGAAAAATGGAAAAATAATTTTTAATTTGCTCTTTGAGAGAAATAGTAAGGAGTAAATAACTCCTCGTTGATTCTTTACTTTCAATACTTCCCTCTTCTCCTTCACTTTCTTGTGTGGCTTTCGTTATCTGCCTCTGGTGGGCCTGTGATCTGTGCACTCCACATTCAACTACATCAAATAGCATCTACAACAGCCATGAAGCCCAACGGGATCAAGAGACAGAAAATGTCTGTGTCACATGACTCAGATGACCATTTCAAACCTGGAAACATCATCTCGCTACGCGTCTGGAACTTCACAACTTACTCTTATGGTGAGTTCAGACTATCACCCACGCTCAACATGATCATAGGCCCCAACGGAACTGGCAAGTCTACTTTTGTGGCGGCAGTGTGTTTGGGATTGGGAGGTAAGATTGACCTCATCAAGCGAAAAACAATGGATCTGATGATCAAATCTGGCGAGAAGGAGAGTTCCATTGAGATCACATTGAAGAACCGGCCGGGGAAAGAGAATTTGGTCATCGAGCGCAGTTTCTTCCTCAAACTGAGCAGATCCAGCTGGAAAGTTGATGGCGTGACTTCTGACGTGAACATTGTGCGTGCCATAGTCAAGGATTTCAACATTCAGCTAGATAACTTATGCCATTTCCTACCTCAGGAACGAGTCGCTGAATTCGCGTCTCTATCGCCCGAGAAGTTGCTACTAGAAACGGAAAGAACAGTTGGTGACAACTCTCTTCTCGAGAAACACGAGTTGCTTATTGAGTTGGACGGGCAGTGGTTGGACTTGTCCAAGACACTTGAGAATTTAGAGGAGAACATTACTGGACTTGAAGCTGACGTACAGAAATTTGAACAAGAGGCTCGAAAATTCCAGGAGTACGAAGAAAAATCGAAAGAAATCGTTCTTCACAAGAAGCTCTTGCCATACGCAAAACTTCAGGATGTCAAAGAGCAAATGAAGAGTTTGAAAGCAGTCAGAGACAGCGCTAAGAAGGCACTCCAAGAGTTCTCGGCTGGCGCTAAACCGTTGGAAATCAACCTCAAAATGTGCAAGGAAGATATGAAGCTGTTGGGAGAGGAGATCAGTGTTTTGAACGACAAGATACGGCAAATGAACAGCAGGTGCGAAAAGGCAGGAACTCAGGCCACCAAACTCCAACAAGAAATCGAGGAAACGAAGAACGAGATTGCGTCGTTGATTTCACGTCTGAAGAATCTCAAGGTTGAGCTTGCAAGTACCATTCAGGAGAAGGAAGACATGGAGAAGAAGCTCCAGAATCTAGACCCCATAGATGAGCAGGAAGTGGAAAGACTATCTACAGAGAGACAAGAAAAACACGAGGAAAAAGTCAGGATCGAGGAAGAGTACGACGCTACGAAGTTCGAAATCAACGCCTTGAAGAGAGACACAGATGTGAGTGAGAATAGATTTCGGGATGAGCGGAGAAAGCTCGAGGATAACGACAGACTTGAGATTTTGAACTCACAAGGCACAAAGTTCAGAAGGGATATCTTGAATGCCACATACAAAGCGCATCTTTTCCTCCGGAAGAATCGAAAAGAGCTCGGCCTCAATTATTACGAGGCGCCCGTGGTGTCTTGTCGGGTCACAGACAGGAGATTCGCCAAATTTTTCGAGAATGTCGTGGACAAAAATTCCTTGATCTCTTTGTTCTTCGACAACGAGAGCGACTACAGGAAAGTGTCTGCTGCTTTACCCAAGGAGCTCAATGTGCCTATGAGAGTTGTTCCCAGTTCTGTGCCGAAGCCATCAATGCCAGTGGACATTGTCAAAAAACTTGGATTTGATGGATACTTAGCCGATTTCATAACTGGCCCTGAGACTGTGATTCGTGGATTGAAGAACAGGTCGTTCATCCATTTTGTGCCTGTGGCCACCAAACCCATAAGCCCGGAATTGCTAAAGAAGTGTTTGGAGCCCAACAGCAGGGGAGAAACACCATTCAAAAAGTTCATCATCGAAAACAGTGTTTACATTGTGAACCGCTCGAAGTATGGATCCAAACAGGTGTTCTACCAGACTGAACATGTTGGAGAGGCACATCTCATGGGCTCCGAGGGGTTAAGCGAGGAGATGAAGAGAGACATCCAGCAAAGACTCAAAAACTTAAAGACGAGATTGGAAGAATTGAAGCAGGAACAGTCAATCTTGGAAGACAAGAAAAAGCAGCATCAGGACAAGCTAATGGCCATAGACGAGGATCTCAAAAAGCTCGATGTGGAGAGGAGAGTTTGGAGGAAAAGAAAGGAAGCCAGACTGAAATTGGAGGACACGATCAGACACACCGAGGCGAGAATCAAGCAGCTCTCGGAGAGCACGGCAAATGACTACAGCGAGAAGATAGAACGAGCAGAGAAACTGTTATTGGGAAAGTACCTAGAGCTCTCAAAGAATTTCAGTGAAAGTTCTGTTTTCAACAGCGAGCTAGTGAACATGACAATCGAGCAGAAGAAGAAGTTCCTTTTGCGCCAGCAACTGGAGAACAAAGCAATAGCCTTCGAGACCCTTATGCTGGAGCTTGACCAGCGGAAAGTGGATCTTCAAGAGCGGTACGCAGAAGCAAAAAGCAAGTATGATGAGTACAAGAAGGGAGATGCTGCGCGTGAAATCAGACAGCAGAATTTGTCTCCGGAAGATAGGGAAGTGGTGCGACAATTGGCGGAGCAGTATCTCAGCGAGAACAAGCTCACTGAAAAGGCTGTGTTGCACAAAATCGAACAGTTGGGAGATGACTTGTCTGTGCTTTCCAATGTCGACAGTGGCTCGATGGAGCTCCTCAAGACTAAGAAAGCAGACTTGGAGTTGGCCCAGAGACTGTTGCCTGAGTTCACCAGGAAGAAAGAGGACCTCGAGGAGAGAATCAAGAACGTATCGGGACCCTGGGAAACAGAGTTAGACGATATGGTCAACCAGATCTCTGCGGCGTTCCAGAAGAATTTCATCACGGTCGCTAGTGACGGACAGGTGCAAATAGTGAAAGGCGAGAGGTACAAGTCGTGGAAGCTTGAGATTCTCGTGAAGTTCCGTGAGAACTCCGAGCTCAAGGTGCTAGACCATCAGCTGCAATCTGGTGGAGAGAGAGCTGTTTCGACGATTTTCTTTATCATGTCGCTCCAAGGCTTGACCAATGCGCCGATCAGGATTGTTGACGAGATCAACCAAGGAATGGACCCCAAAAACGAAAAGCTGGCCCACAAATACTTGGTGCACACAGCATGCAAATCTGGCCTGGCCCAGTATTTCTTGGTGACGCCAAAATTGCTTACTGGACTATACTACCATCCCGGCATGGCCATCCACTGCATTTTCACTGGACCGTTGTTGAAGAAGAACAACGGCACTTTGGGAAGCTCCAAGTTCTTGGATCTCCAGAAAAATAGCTATGCCGATGCGTGAGGAAGTACCTGACGATCTTCATGAATCTTATGTAACATATTAAAGAATGGAGATCTCTCCGGTCTATGTGATTTGGTTGTTCTATGTACAAGTAGTTGATGCAAATGATGCAAGTGATTAATGCAAAAAGGCAAGTGCAGAATCGAGTCGCTGGAAGTACTTCTCCGTGCCTATGATGCTGATTAGCACAGGTATGGTGAGCCCAGGAACACCTCCAGATAATGCATACCGGGCAGCTTCAAAGATCTGTCTTTTTGAGGCGCTGGGGATATCGGCGAGAACTGCATCGAGCGGCATGGGCACCTCTTCTGTGGCGTGTTTCCTCAATGACCCTAGGATCTTTTTGGTCTGCTCATCTTTGGGTTGTTCATACTTAACGTCCTGGACCAAGTAAGAATGAACGTTTTCAAAGTCGTAGATGGTAGTGATGCTTGGTCCGACCGCCGTGAGTGCCCTCGATAGAAATTCCTTAGAGTACTGGTCTCCTGCAAACTTCTGGAATCTTGGGTAGTAATCCTCCACCAACTGAGCCAATTTCTCCGGGTCCGCGATTTTCGCAGCCAAGTGGTGTTTGTTGAAAAACCACAACTTGTTGTCGTTCACCTTCGCGTTGCCCTTGGTCAAATGGTCCAACAGAAACAGCGCGACCAACTGCTCGAGTGTCATCACCTCGCTTGTCTTCTCTTTTTGGCCACGAGGAGGAGCCCAGCCAAACAACGCACAGAAGTTCGTCAAAGCTTCAGGCAAGATCCCCTGCTCCTTCATCAGAGAGATGCCAATGTCGCCTTGTCGTTTCGAGAGCTTCTTATCCTCCAAAGATGTGAGCAATGGGATGTGGATGAATTTGGGGGGCAGCCAGCCAAACGCACGGTACAACGCCACGTGTTTCGGCGTCAGCGTGAGCCACTCCTCGCCACGCACCACGTGTGTTATTTGCATCAAGTGGTCGTCCACGACGTTGGCGAAGTGGTAGGTGGGAAGACCGTCCAGCTTCAAAATGACAAAGTCGTCGTATCGGCGGTCGGCGTCGTTATACTGCGGCTGGAGGTTGAGAGAGCCATGGAGCAAGTCTGAGAAGGGCTCGTAGACGTCCGGCGCACGGAATCGAACCGTGTACCCATTTTGTTCTTGTTTGTCTTGTTGATCCTTCTGTTCAGTCAAGCACTTCCTGTCATAGGTGACAGTGGTGGGCGGCTTCAACTGCATCGCCAGCTCACGCAAACTCACAAGTCTCTCCCGAGAGCAGTAGCACTTGTATGCCAGACCCTGGCTGATGAGCAAATCGGCGTACTTCTTGTAGATGTCCATGCGGTCTGTTTGTCTGTAGGGCCCAAACGGTCCACCCTTCAAAGGCGACTCGTCAGGCTCCAATCCACACCATTTGAGTGAGCTGTAGATGTCCTGTTCGGCACCTGGAACCAAGCGTGTCTGGTCGGTGTCCTCTAGTCTGAGCAAGAACTGGCCATTGGTGGACTTAGCTAGTAGGTAGTTGTAGAGCGCAGTGCGAAGGGAACCCAAGTGCAAAAAACCGGTTGGCGACGGAGCAAACCGTGTTCTGGCTGGGGTGGTGGGATGTACGGATGTTTGTTTGCCTAGTGGTTTCTTCAATTTTGACTTGAGGCTCAATCTGGCACAGAGCCGTAGTCCAGCGTGCATTGCAGATACATGTACCAGGATTGGGGCAGGTTTGGTGGGTTTATGAACTGGAGCTGTACAGACACACCCGTACCTCCCCAGAAGTACGATACTGGGCCCCCAGCACCCCCAGAAAAGTGTTCCAGGTGAGTTTTCTTATTTGTGTTTTTTGGTCTGTTTATCTCCTTCTCTGCTTTCCGTTTTCCATTATGTCTCTTCAGAAACTCCCCGTGGAGGTGCCTGTGCATGTCCTTAGGGAGATCCAGAACACATCCACAAACCGAAAAGAACGGCAAAGAGCGACAAGGAAATACTGCCGCAAGGTCCGGTCGGGCCAGTTGTCACCAACCGAGATTCAGCAACCTCCAGAACCTCCCAAACCTGTTGAATCGCCTCCTTTGCTGCCAACCCCATACTTTGCAACTGTGCACCCCATGCACACCTCTTCAATTGCCGCAAAATTTTCACCACTTGCACCTCCACCTTTCTGTGCACCATCCATACTCCCACCACCCGGACCTACAAGTCCACGCCCACCCTATAAATACGCTGCGTTCCCGCCACTTTCCGGCCCAACACATCGAAACGCACACCACCCACCTCCATTTCATTGGCTGCCGCAGTTTCCACCGCAGCTCCCACCACCCGTTCCCGCAGCTTTCGCTCACCTCCACAAAATGGCTCTGACCTATCGCCAGACCAGGTTGCCACAACCACAACAGCCACAGCAGCCGCAACAACCTCAACACAATAGACAGATGCAGCAGTTCTACGTGCACAAGCTGTTTGATTTGCAGTCGGACGTGGAGTTCTTACCGTTGATCCCATCGGATCCAGTGGCCACGGCCATCCAGATGCAAGAGTCCACCATGTCAAGTGGACCACAGTACCCACCACACATGAGTCCCGGAATGCCGCAGGAGAATATGTACAACGGACAGAAAACACGGAGATACAGCGGGCAGTTTTTAAGACAGCATCTCTTCGGAGGGAAGAGAAGCGAGTATGCCCAGTACAGGTCAGGTTAGGATAAGTAATAGAACAAGGTTAGGGAAAGCAGGAAGTGTAGAGCAATGTAAGAGAAAAATGAGAGAGAAAGTTAAAAGGAGATGTATACGTTGAGAGTGAAAATGAGCAAAGGAAATTTCCAAAGGAGACATGTGAACTTTTCTGTGTCTAGCTCAAGGTACTTCTTTTGCTCCCATAGTTAATCAGTGTGAGGTCTCCAGGGTTTTCCTGAGGCTTCTTTTTCCTGCAGAATGATAGGACTAGAGCCCACGAAAGGGCCAGGAAAAGGAGACATAGTCTCATGAAAATTAATTTTGAAGATATTGAGTGAGTTAAATGAGATGCGCTGATCCCAAATTTAAAATGCCAATATGAATTTCTTGGTGTGGTGTGGAGATCCCATTGACATATGTCTTTCACTGTGAGACACTAAGGTGGGACCGACCACCAAGACAAAAGCAAGACTCCACCAGAAGTCCCAAAACAAACAGAAGTCTAATTATACAAATTCCACAGCTGTCCTGAGATTGTTGAATATCATCGAATTCAAAACTTTTCCCCTACCGATATTCTTCAGGCGCTCTTTATGGCCACCTTCCCTGATCGACTGCATGATTTGCCCTAGTGGCGAGCGCACTATATAAGTAAGGGTGCACCCCCGTATTCTCAGCCAACTAAACCAAAATGTGCAGAAAGCACGAACGCCAACACACAGAGGATTTCAATGGCAAGGACTCGTTCTCGCCCTACGACGAAGACATCAACAACTTCTTCAACAAAGTCAATCTGGTGACTTCGAATTTGGCTGATATCACCAAGAAGTTTGTGGGTACCACTTACGACTACGCCAACTCCACGGAGTTTCCACAATGGAAGAAAATCTTGGACACCTCGAACGAGAAAGCCGAGTCCGTGGACGCTTACGTCAGCAGACCTTACCAGACCCGAGATCGCGATTTAGTGGAGAGTTCATTTGGGTCCTCATTTGGGTCCTCAATTGGTTCCCCATTCGGGTCCTTCAGATCTCCCTTTGACATGCTCAATGTGTTTGGGTCCTCTGGTGGCCGCACGCCTTTCGGCATATATTCATACAAGGGCCCATCCACGAGAGAGTACAATGACTGTCTCAGAAAAGACGGCGTTTCTGTTTGGGACTCCGAGGGTTACTGGCGGTGTTTGTTCCCCAACAGCGAGGTGCCAGCGCGGTTACTTGACTACAAGAAAACTCATTTGGCTGGGCAGATCTTGACAAAGGAGGACTTCTTGGATGCAGTCAAAGAGTTCAAGCCCTCGGGAGAGGAGGTGATTGACTTGGGCCCCAAGGGATTGTTCTTCAAGCAGTTCAATGGGTTTTTGAACTGGAAGAATGCAATGTACGAGAACGCGCGCAAGCAAAGAGAAGCCACCAGGAGGAAGATCAGGGAGTCCTTTTTGAACCCTCCTGCGGAAGGGTCTACGGACAATTCCACCTCTGACCGTGTGGTGTCCTCCTCTGTGGTGAGCTCCATGGACTCAGACCACGACACGAAAGAGGTAGTTTTGCGCGAGACCAAGACGGAGGTTTTCAGTGACGGGACTGCGGTGACCAAGAACATTGTTAAGAAGAAGCCATTTGGCGCAAGTGAGTGGATCACCGTGAATGAGGAAGTGCAGACCGAGGATAACAAGAACGGGTGGTTCTGGAACTCCAAGTGAGTTGAACGAGAGACGAAATTTTGAGATTGAAATTGGAATTGGACGAGTATGAGCCGACACAGTATTGGAGTGCGGCTGGATGTTTATGGTTGATTTGATTTAGTGTGAATTGCACCGGATGGTGGTAAGGTATATGGACAAGCAGGAAGCGTAGACCACAAGGAGAGAGAGGCCACGGAATATGTTTAAGAGAAAGCAGAAAACACGAAAGTGTGTGGTAATTCGATCTGATTGAAACTGAACTGGTTATTGTGATGTCATCTTTTTTTTTTTTTGAATTTACCACTGCCTTTTCTTCCCTGTGCTTTCCTTTTCTCAACTAGTGCCTAATCTTATCGGGCCTGCACATTTTGCCTCAGTAATAACCAAACCCACTGACTCCACCACATGAATCCATTGAACAAAATCATCTTTCTATCGGCTTTTCTAGCCTTTGGATTCCTCTTGATCTTGCTCTCATGCGCCTTATATAACAACTGGCGCCCGCTCTGGGTCATTGCCATCTTCTTGGTGGCTCCCTTGCCCAACATCATTCTGTCGTCAATAGAGAGCAACAGGGACGACTTTTTGACCTTCAGCAATGATCACGGCAACAACCCGACTCCGCTCGAGGAGTGCGGAAAGTTTATCACTGGCTTGTTGATCGTCAGCGGCATCTCCTTGCCCATAACCTTGTACCATACCAACTTGATAGGTTTGGGGTCCATGGTGATGAGTATTCTCGGCGGTTTGATTGTTTACGGGGACATAATAGTGTTTATTTGGTTTTTCAGTGAGCACGAGGAGGAGAACGACGACTTTAACTTCTAGAAGAGGATATTTAGTTGTGGAAAGTCAGCATAACAAATATTCAGTATGGGTTCTCTCGAAGAATGGGAATAACCATACTCCAACCAAAGAAAAATGACCCACAAGAGAGTTACAGGAAACAGAACCGTTGCGAGAGATTCCGGTGATTAATCTCTTCCCTACATTGAGACGGCTGTGAGTTGATCTTACGCCCGCTAAATATAATACATACAGAGATTCTCAGGCACTCAACAAGTTGAACACCAACCAAAGCTTTTAGAATTCTATCTTTCTTATCTTCCATCACCCTCTCTTCACCTTTTCTCTATCTCTAGTTGAGCACCACAAGCAAAAGAATGAGAATCACAGTCAACACTATAATAGTAGCCAACGACCCGTTCTCCCTCACTTTCCGCCTGAAACTCCGGATGTTATTGGTGGCACGCCCCAACCTGCTGCTTGAATTGTCGACCCCACGCTCCAAATCATTAAGTAAAATAAGGTGCTCGTCCAACTCGTCATTGATGCTCACTCCCATGGAGTGCTGCACTCTAATTTGGCCGTGGAGCTGGTCTAGACTCTGGTCCTGCTCTAGAAGTTGCTGCTGGTGCTGTGCAAACATCTCCTGGTTGGTTGTGTCCACGGACAGAAGGGAGTTTCTGTCTTCCTCTGGTTCATCTCTGTACGGCTTGAAATTGGACGATGTGCCCATCAACTGGTTGCGTAGCTGTTCGGTGTCGTCAGTTTCCTCGTTGCTATTGAAATCCTTGAATCTCACCGACTTCTTACTGGCTGGCTCGGCCTCCTCCTCGACTTTATCTGAATATGCGTACTCCTGAATATCAACAAAAGGGTCCAGCCCCAAGTCCGCCAAAATGCCCGTATACGAGTCCACAACATCTGAGAAGTCAGAAGCAAACTCAGAGACAAATCCAGACTCAATATCCTGTTTCTGGTACTTCAACTCGGTCTGGATTTTCGCTAGCAAGTTGATCAAGTCCAAGTTGTCAGACTGAGACGGATTGAGCTCCAAAACATTGATGAGTCTAGATCTTTCTTCTAGAAGCCCACTTAGTTGGTCTATGTGGGATTTGATTTTCAGCTGTTGAGTTCTGATGGTTTTTGCAGTGGCCGTCATTGTTGATTACTGATAAGAATCACTGATTGAGCATATCCGTCTAGGTCACGTGCGCCACCAGGAAACAACAGGCATGAAAGGATACATGGGAAGAGAAAAAAAAGATCGAAAGAAAAAAATTGGAAGGTTTTCAATTTTGGAACTGATATCACATTCTCATCATTATTAACGTGTATTGGAACAGGATCTTTGCGCCGCTGTTAGTGGAAGAATTGAAAGTGTAAGGCGATCTGAAACCAGCAGACGGCCTGAGCAGGAACGGAAATTAAATCAAGCGAACAATCGGAAACGTGAACATAACAACAAAGCAGCGGCTAACAATGACAATCAATGCCAATATCAAAATGAGAATAAGATACCGATCACACAAAATTAATTTTTGTGGTCTCATGCTTTTTCTTCTCTTTTCTCCCTCTAAATTACCTCCCTCTGTCTTTCCCCCTTCCCTTTACTGGGAATAGTCCCCCTTTACCCACACTGTACGAGTTCATCCCCACACTCTGTGACAATGCCTGCGAGACTTCCGCCAAGCATTTTTCTATTTGTTCATTTTCTTGAATTGCCATGTCCTCCAAACATTCAAGGATCATGCCCAAGTTGTAAGTCCCGTTTTTCATGGTGGCTGAAGACTCAGCTATTGATTGAGGGCGTGCTGCAAAAGCATACAGACTTTGATTCACATTAGATTTCAGATTCTTCCGGAGATTGTGATTTCTTATGGGCGACAGCTGAACCGACGTAGCCGCCGTTGTCAGAGATCGTATCGACCGATTGTCTGTGAGATCCGTAGAGTCTGTGGAATCCGTGGAATCGGTCGAGTCAGAATCTAGCGAGCCGTCTAAATCCATAGCATTTAGTTGTAGCTGGAGGTCATCAAGCTGACCAAACAATTCTTGTTTCATGAAGAAGAAGGTGATGTGGGAAGGAAAAACTGGTGAAAGAAAATATCCCAACCTTAATTAGGGCCCATACAGGCAGTGGAACCAGACACGAATTTTAGATGTTATAGTGTCGCGTTTAGCCAGCCAAAAAAACAGGGCCAAAAAAAAAAAATAGACACTAAAAAAAGCGAGAACCTGGTGTGGAATGATAAACAAAAAATGTGCCCGGAATGTGTGGGGTATGCAAACTCACAATTAAGCGAAATGTGTCAAAGTTTTTTGTTTATTGTTTGCAATTCTTCAAAGAAAATTTTGGGTTCTTTGTTGCACCCAAGTGGCACCTGTTCTCCATATATATAGGTGGTGTGAATTTGCTGGCGGATCCCTGCAGCTGCATGCATGTCTCCTTCGTATTGGAGAAAGGCAGAAAGGGAGAAAGGGAGGAAGGGGTCAGAGAACTGAAATTGGAAAAAGTCAAAAGAAGTTGAATTTTAGAGTTTGTGGATGTCGAAATCAAAAATGTCAAAATGAAAATTAGAAAAGTGATTTTGATCTTCTCTACATTTTCCGTAGTTCCGGAGAATTATGGGTGGCTTGACTGCGGATCAGTATCAGCCTCGTAAGTTGCAACACCCAACAGTGACCGGTCGTAAATTGGGGGAAAAAGAAATTCAAAAAATAAATCGAAATAAAAACTATAAAAGGACACGAATTCTCACATTCAAATTTCTAAAATTTTGCTGGTTTTCCCCTCCTTTTCTGCCCTTCTCTCACTCTATCTTCCGTCCTGGGCCCTCTCCTCCGGCACACGCGCTCGCTAGTGCCTGCACTTGAACGCTTAGCTGCATCGCTTTTTCCACCAAATGCTGCCAAAAGTTTTAGTCATAGGTTCTGGCGGGGTTGGCGCAATTGCTTCGCTTTCACTCACCATCAACGGACGCTGTGAGACCAGTCTTGTCGCTCGCTCGGACTTTCCCTTTTTGTCAGAGAATGGATACACCTTCAATTCTGTCACCTACGGCCAATTGAGCAACTGGAAACCACACAAGCTATTCCCGTCAGTTGCCAAAGCTGCAGAAAACGGGCCCTACGACTTCGTTGTTTTGACCACGAAAAACATCCCAGATGGGCCAATCACGTGCGAGGATATCATTAGACCCGCGGTCACTGATGGGTTCACCAGTATAGTGTTGATCCAAAATGGCCTAGGCATAGAGAAGCCAATGATTGGCCAGTTCCCCAACTGTGCGGTCATATCTGCTGTATCGCTCATCGGAACAGCCAATCACAGCTGCGTGATTACTAATCTGCTCAAGGACACCATCTACCTTGCCCCATTTGAGCACCCTACAATAGCACCTGCCAAATTGCAGCAGGCCACCGAGGAATTTGCAAAACTATACCAGAACGCTAACCCAGAAATCAACTCTGTGATCGTGGAGAAATCAGCAGCAAGATCCAGATGGGACAAACTCGTCAGCAACACCGTGCTCAACCCAATCACTGCAATCACCGGCTTGGACCTCAACAGGTGCCAGATCAACGGAGCCAACCAGACGATCTTGGCGCCTGCAATGGACGAAGTCTATGCTATAGCCGCCAGCGAGGGCGTGACGATCGACCCCGCCACGAAAAACAAATTTTTGCATTTGGCCGACGGGTCGTTTTTCCAGTCCTCCATGTTGGTGGACTTGAAGAAAGGCCAGCTAGTGGAACTCGAGGTAATTTTGGGCAATCCACTTGCAATCGCAAGGAAAAACAACGTCGAGACTCCGATTTTGTCTACCGTATACCAGCTCTTGAAAATGATCCAATTTGGCACCAGAGAGAAAATGGGGTTGGTGGTGGTGAACGAGGCCAACTATAAGGGCGAGAATAGTGATGAGTACCCAGGAATCTTTGAGAGGGACCAAGAAAAAGCGAGACAAGAGAAGGTAGAGCAAATATGAAAGAGACCAGAGCAAATAAAATGAAGAAGAGATTAGAAAGTCAAGCTCGGTATCAATATGTGAAATATCACAATGGGATTTTTTTTTATTTCATATTCACAATTAAATATCCAACAGTCTCCTCCATTGATATTCTCACTTGGTCTCTCCATTGTGTCTCACAAGTCCGTGACTGAGCTCCCACGTGACAGTCTTACAAATACACACTGTGAGGGCAAATCACAATTAAAAAATCCAGAAATCAAAATCCAGAAGTGAAAAGAGGCTCGGAGCAAAACTAGATCCCGCGGTGATAACAGTGGCCACCCAGAACCCAATGGCATTAGTGCATTTTGCCAGATCGTCCAATTGCCGCAAAATTCCACTGGCCCCCGCTGCACAGTAGATAAGTCGGCCCTGCCGCGGCTCTTCCGGCGCACCACAAATATAAGTACAGGCATGACTCTCACCTACTGCCAGAACTTCAGCACATTTTGTTTTCTTGAATCAAACCAAGGCACTTCTTCAACAAACTCATCCATATACACACACACAAATAAATCTCACCACACAATGACTACTTCCAAGCCATCCAAGACCATCTGTGTTTTCTGCGGATCCTCCTTCGGTAAAGATCCATCTTTCGCTGAAAATGCCACCAAGTTGGGTGAGCTATTGGCACAGAAAAACTGGGGCCTTGTTTACGGAGGAGGCTCCACTGGGTTGATGGGAGCCGTGGCACGTGGCTGCGCCACCAACGGCGGCTACGTCCACGGAATCATCCCCGAGGCTTTGATCTCCAGAGAGAGAACCTCAGACTTGGAGTTCAACGAGAAGTTGAAGCAGGGCATCGACCACCACGACGGCTCGACGCCCATTCCAGACTCCAAGGAGTACGGAAAGACCACGTTGGTGAAAGACATGCACACAAGAAAGAGATTGATGGGCGAGGAGGCCACTGCATTCGTCGCTTTGCCTGGCGGATACGGCACCATGGAGGAGTTGATGGAGGTGGTCACGTGGCACCAGTTGAACATCCACAACAAGCCCATTGTCATCTACAACTTGAACGGCTTCTACGACAGCTTCTTGGTGTGGATCAAGGAGTCCATTGCCCTGGAGTTTGTCTCTGCCAAGAACGGCGAGATCATCCAGGTTGCAACCACCCCTGAGGAGGTGTTGAAGGCCATCGAGGACTACGAGGTGCCCGAGGGCAGATTCCAGTTGAAGTGGGAGTCGACCTAGGTCTAGATGATCTGAGGACTAGATGATATGGTGAACTTCCAGTGATCAGATAGTCTGACATAATGATCAATTGATCTGAACTTAGATGGTCCAGTGGTCTGACCTCCGGTGGCCATATCTGAGTCTACACGTTCAAGTGATCTGATATAATGATCTAGAATATATATATCTATGAATGAGGGGAATCTCGTAAGCACTGAGGCACCTATATACTAGTGAGGATTGTACTCCTCCTCGTGGCCATCGTGAACATGGAACATGTCCTCGTGCTCGTCCTCAGGGATCTCGACTTCTTCAAGCAAACCGGTTGCAACATCGTACATCATGCCCCACACCTCGATCTGGCCCTTCTTGAGTGCCATCAGCGCACTAGGGTGTCTCTTCAAGGCCATCACGGAAGAAATCACATTGAGCTCGGCCAATTTCTTCGCTCTGGCTCTGGGATCGCTCTCAAATGTCTTCAAGAGCTCCTTGTTGGCTGCACGGATGTGTCTGATGGGATTGAGCCACAAGTCGAGCACTCCGCCGATTCTCTTGTTGGACAAAGAGGCCCACACTCCTCCGCAGTCGGTATGGCCGCAAACTATGATTTTCCTCACCTTCAAAACATCCACGGCAAACTGGATGACGCCCTGTGAGGAGATATCGCTCGCAGTAACGATATTGGCTATGTTTCTGTGCGTGAACACTTCTCCTGGTAAAGTTGCAAGACACAGCTCACCAGCACGGGAATCTGAGCAGCCAATCCACAACGTATGGGGCAGTTGACCCTTGCCGTTCAAGTCGAAAATCTGCGTGGAGTGGTTGTGTTTGATCAGATCCACGAAAAATTGGTTGTTTGCCAAAAAGTCCTGGATGGTCAGCTCCTTGGATAAGGAGAACGGGAAGTTGTCATGGCCAGCCACAGGTTTTCTCGGAGGCTGTTTCTGTTCTGGCTCCTGCGGAAGATTCCGAGTCAAGTCGGTCTCGTGGTCGTGCTCCAATTGGTAGTGGACAATATTTTCTCTGCCCATGGTGACTATGCTTGACAGTAGGGAACGGTACAGAGATATGGCAGAAAGAAACGGTCGAGAGGAGGAAGATGAGAGCAAGGGCATTGTAGACGAGGGAATGCGGATGAGTTTATATATAACATCTGTGAAGAATAATTTTTTTTTAACTCCGCCTAAGACTCACCTGCACTGCTGGTGACTATCGCATGTATATAGTGCTTAGTTGGGCTGACATTGTATAGTATGGGTGAGATGAGGATTACGTCGTTGTAGGTGCATGTGGTGTCTGCAGGACGTTGGGTCGATCGAGGCCCGAAGGGAAATGTGGAAAATTCTGGGATGGAAACAATTTTCAGATGTGGGAATTGGTGGGGGAAACGGTATTTATTCATTTTTTATTTTTTGGGTTCCTCCTGTTCATGTGGAGTTCGGGCCGTGCTTATCGCTCTCGCTTGCTGTGCCTGATTATGCCCAGCTGCTTATGTGTGTAGAGTATACAGGTGTGGAATTATCACCACGGGGAATTGGCACTAGCCACAATTGTCATTGTTAGCGTTGCCTGGGTGAAGTCACGTGAAGTGGTTCAATTCCGTGGGGTTGAACAGAGCTAACCAAATTTTTTTGTTTTCTATTTTCTTGACTTGAGAGTTCACTGTGGCATGCCAGGATTTTAGGTCTGGGTGGGGATAGTTGAGCAAATACAAGTGCAGGCTAATTCCACCGAGCCAACCCAAGACAAAACAGAGGGACAACGTTGGTCATAGATATCTTGGAGAGGATAAGCCTGGGAAATTGAGTTGATGTGTTTCTTTCGAAACGAATTGGATATCAAATTTACATGGTGTTTTTTTCAATTTTTCAATTTTCCTCTTTTTGCTTTTCGTCTTCCTCATCTGAGGTCTTCTTGCCGTGTCGAGCATACACACCTTAACTATGTGAGACACCAGCGAAGAAAGGAACAGAAGAGAAAGCACGAAAAAAAATCATGAACAAAAAAAGTCATGAGTTAAGTGAGAATCTGAGGAAAGTTCAAAAGGTGGAATCTACAACCTAGAGAGATATTATTCTGGACTATCAGTTGACGATTATTAAGCACCGAGGTCTTCACATATCTCATCTATTAGTGGGGCATCTCTGCACAACCACAAACCGAGTGCACCACAGATCAGACAAACGAAAAATGGAACATAAAAATTAATGAAAAAAACAACTTGGGGACTCTTTCATCTCTTCCATACTTTTTTTTTCTTATCCATTTTTTTCTCTCCCAATCTTCCCTACCCTCTTTTGTCTGGTCACTCTCTGATGAGATTGCTAACGTTTACGTCAATCGCGAAGTATTCTAACCTCACCTATAACTAAGATCTACCCAGGCACACTGAAAAGTCTTCGCCCACGCAAACTTCACAGACTCAACAGAAGCCAAAACATAAAGGACACTGTATTGTTATACACCAGATCAAACACTTTTTATTTTTGTTTTGTCAGTCGAAATTCCCACTCCAAATAATGAAGAGTCCACTGACTGAGAACGCGTCCGGACGCGAGGAAGAGCTCCGGCTAGACTTGGAAAATTACCTTGAGAAAGAGGAGCAAACGGATGAGCAGAAGGTGTTCAACGATTTGTCCGTGGACGATAAGCTCGGCCGGCTCAACCAGTTGGTGCAGCAGTCTCAGTTATACTCACAGATCATCTTGGACAATATGCTAGAGAAGTCGATGCAGAAGAAGAAATTGCAGGAGCGTTTGGACAAGGGCGAGGTCATTAACGATGAAAGAGCCCCAGGCTTAGAGTCCAGCCAGGAAGAAAGCGAAAGTGAAGATGAAAGTGAAGATGAAAGCGAGAGTGAAGATGAGAGTGAGGAAGAAAGTGAAGATGAGAGTGAGAATGTTGGTGAAAGTGAGAGTGAAGATGAGGAAGTCTCTGTGGTCGATGCTGAAGGCCAGGAGGTCACTGAGGTGTTGTCGGACTCTCCATCGGAGGCCGAGTCAGAGGTTGACACAGGGAAGAGAAAGCTCAGAAAGTCAAGAGCAGCAGCCAAGGTCAAGCCTCAACCGAAGAGCAGAGGAAAGAAGCCAGGAAGACAGACAGGACGGCAGACGCGAAGTGCGGCCAAAGAACCAGATTCTGACTCTGACGTCTCGGAAAGTGCCGAAATTTTACAAGTTGCAGAGGAGTCCGAGAACGAGGTGATCGACGTTGATCTGGAATCCTCCGACGATGGAGCTGCGCCCAGTCGAAGAACGCGGAGCTCCAGAAATGTGAAACCTGCAAATCAGAGAGCTGTCAAACAGAAGGAGGACCGGAAACGATCAAAACCACAGAAAAGCAGGAACGTGAAGAAAGCGAAGACACTGAAGAAAGCTAAGAAAGTCAAGAAGCCCAAGAGCAAAGCTTCGAAGGAAACAACCGACGCCAGAAAACGTATCGAGGCCGCACAGACGGGACACAAACAGGCTCAGCCAATTACGGTCAGTGGATGCACAATGAAAGACTACCAATTGGATGGATTGGAGTGGCTTGTCACGCTCTACGAAAATGGACTCAACGGTATTTTGGCCGACGAGATGGGACTCGGGAAAACCTTACAGTGCATTGCTCTCACTGCGCATTTGCTTGAGAACAAGGTGAAAGGTCGGTTTCTCGTGGTGGCCCCATTGTCAACAGTTTCCAATTGGTGTTCTGAGTTCGAGAGGTTTGCCCCGAAAATCAAAGTGCTACAGTATATGGGGTCGAAGCAGGCCAGAAAGAAGATTCACTTCGGCCAAACTTTGAAAGCTCAAGTTGTGGTGACCTCGTACGAAATGATCATCCAGGACTACAAAAAATTCATGCGCCCGAATTGGGCGTACTTGACCGTTGATGAGGGCCACAGACTCAAGAACTTCGACTGCATTTTGATCAAATTCTTGAAGAGATTGAATGTGGGCAACAGGCTCTTATTGACCGGCACGCCGCTCCAAAACAACTTGAGAGAACTCTGGTCGTTGCTCAATTTCATCTTGCCCGACATTTTCCACGATTTGGAGTTATTCCAATCCTGGTTCGACTTCGAGGACATTGGCTCTTCCATCGGGGACGTGGACGAGAAGGAGAAGTCCATGTTGAAGGTGAAAGTGCAGGAGCTGTTCATCAAGAACTTGCACTCGATATTGAAACCCTTCTTGCTTAGGAGAATGAAGAAGGACGTCATGAAGGACTTGCCGGCGAAGAAAGAGTACATCATTTATTCCTACTTGACACCCATGCAGAAGGTGTTTTACAGGGCTGCCATGGACGGAAGGATGGACGAGTTTATCTTGAGCGCGTACGTGAAGGAGTATTTGAAGTTGAATTACGAGGACCAGTTCAACGACAAGGAAAGTTTTGATTTGGTTGACGAGTATCTCAAGGAAGCCGAGCCTGTTGAAGGTGAGGGCCGAGCTCGCCAGACAAGATTTGGCGCTGAGGAAATCCGGCGAGTCATGGAAGGAGACAACTCCGACTTGGAAGTTACTGACGACGGGGAGTATGATTCTGATAGTGAGGGGTTCATGACGGCCAACGAAAGTGATACTGAGAAACCCGTTGAAAGTGAAAAAACTGAAGCATTTGAGGTCGAAATCGAACCTGCTAATGAAGAGGAAGTGGACAGAGATGTTTTAAAGGACGATCTGGACACGCCAAGTGAAAATGGCAGCACAAAGCTCATGTCTGAGCAGCCATCCGATAACACCGGCCAATCCACGCCAGAGCCAGATTCGCAAACAAAGGCTCACACCAGGGGTCAGTCAAGTGGCCGTACCAAGGCTCACACCAGGGCCCATGAAAGGGCTCGCAAAAGCGCGGAGCAAGACGTGATTGAGATTTCCTCTGACGACGAGCTGGAACTGCCTCAGAACAAGCACTTGGAGCTAGTCCGGGGATTGAAAAATGACTTCTGGCCGTTTGTGCGGAGATTGGCCCTCAAGAACGCCGTCATGCAAATGAGAAAGACGTGTTTCTCGCATTACAGCTATTACCTCCCGTACCCGGTGGACTCGGACTATGACAGTGAGATGGCGCAGAGATTGCTTGAGAACTCAGGGAAAATGCAATTGTTGCGGCAGTTGATTAACAGGCTTGTTGCAGATGGACACAAGACGCTCATTTTCTCTCAGTTCACCTCTGCGCTCGACCACATCAGATTGTTTCTTGAAGAAAATGACATCCAATGCAGTCAGTTGGATGGCCGTATGGGGCAGGATGTGAGGGAAGAGGAACTCAATGAATTCTGCAGCGACGGCAAAGATTCGACCCAGGTGTTCTTGCTTTCCACGCGAGCAGGAGGATTGGGTCTTAATTTGATCAAGGCCGACACCGTCATTCTTTTTGACAACGACTGGAACCCACAAATGGACTTGCAGGCTATTGGAAGAGTGCACAGAATTGGGCAGACGAAGCCGGTCAAGATCTTCAGGTTTGTTGTGCGTGAGACTGTTGAGGAGTTGCTCATCATCAAATCGTTCAACAAGAGATTATTGGAGAAGATGGTGATCCAGGACGGGAATTTCCAGTTGGGCCGAGTTGCGAAGAGATTGGCGGACGAGAAGATTGACATTTCGTCGGGAACTTCAGCCAGCACACTTTTGGAGCTCGGCGACAGATTGAATTTGCATGGATCTGGCGACGAGCAGATCTCCTTGGACAAATTCAACGAGGTGTTGTGTGCTCCCAACGAAGTGCAAGAGCCGTTGAGCCATGAGGAGATGGAGGAGTTGATGGACAGATCGAGCGAGTGTTATGCACGCGAGGCAATCACGCTTCCGAACGTGACGGCATTCGAGACCACAAACAATTTGGACGATTAGAAGAGGAAAGCAAATAAGGAAATATGTGTGTGTGTAGTGAAGAAATGTGGAGGATGACAAGAACAAGAAAAGTGCAGATCGCGAAGGAGAAAAAGAAAAAATCGAGTCTGAGACATGCGGAGAAGGAAAGAAAGCAGCATGGAGAGAGAAATAGAGACAGAAGTTGAGAATGGGAGTGGAAGTGACAAATGTGAGATCTATACATGATCCCAGCAACACTGAAATATTTCAGATTTTTCAAAACTCGAAAAATTTTTACAACTCCTCAAGACAACATTCCTTTGTCTTGTTTTGACTCAGATCATCCAACGTAAACACAAGCGGGGCATTACCCCAGATTTTATGCGCGCGACGTCACCAGATCCTCGGCATCGCAACATTGCTGTGATAAGATTACGAGGCGCTAGCAAAGGGATTTTGCGAGTTAGGGACTTTCAGCAAGAATAGAAAACAAACAATAAAATCAAATTCCCAAAATTAATTTGTTCTTCCAACTTCCGTAAGCTCCCTTCCTCTTTATGTCATATAAAATTTTTCTCTTTCTTGGTCATCAGTCATCTGTGGGATCATGCAGGCCTGCGATCAGAAACCATACCCATATATAAGAGAGCCTGTGTGCTGTTTTTTTTTTTGTGATTTGTATTTCTCACAACCTTTGCTTACTTGAGAACACTGCCTTATTTTTTCCTTGCAAATTTCTCCAAAGGCATTTCCAGAACTACCGGTTGAGTTCTTCCCTTCCACAGTTCATCCCAGCATCTCATGCTTCTTCCACCTTTCTTTGTGGCACTCGTTGCTACCACCAACGCCCTTGTGCTCCCCTTCAGAGCGAGCCAGGCACTCAAGCAAATCCCCATAGCCGCCAGTCTCATCGCCCAGGACGACGACGGGTACATGAACAACCCGCAGTTCGAGCTGTGGGTGGACTTGCAGGCCAACAGATCGTTCAACTACATCTTGGAGAATATCGGCGGGATCTCGTCCAGCCTTGACCCGAAGGAGGTGGCGTACGGCGTGGTGATCGCGTCGCCCTCCAGGAAGTCTCCAAACTATTTCTACAACTGGATCCGCGACTCTGCCTTGACCATCCGCTCGCTCATCTACCATTTGGACGACAACGCCACGTCCGACCACTCGGACGAGGAGTTGCGCGCGGTGATCGAGCGCTACATCGAGGTCAACTACCATTTGCAGCGTCTCCCCAATAGACTGGGCGAGTTCGACGACGAGACCAGGTCTGGGTTGGGGGAGCCCAAGTTTAACCCAGACGGGACCACATTCAACGACAACTGGGGCAGACCGCAGTCGGACGGGCCAGGGTTGCGTGTGCTGACCATCACCAACTACTTGAACTACTTGGACAAGTACGGGCTTGCGATTTCCAGTGACTTCTTGGGCAACTCCACGTTTGTGTACCGTGAGATCGTGAAGCCAGACTTGGAGTACGTGATGGCCAACTGGCAGGCGCTGGCGTTTGATTTGTGGGAAGAGATCAACTCCGTGCATTTCTTCAATGCCTTGACCATGTTGCGGGCGCTCAGTGATGGGCGCAAGTTGGCACAGTCGGTGGGTGAGTCTGAGGATTTCTTACTGGAATTGCAGGAGCAGTACGAAACGCTTCGCGAGTTCATTGAGGATCCAGAAACCGGATTCTCCAAGTCGGCGTTGCCCTACGCCGTGGAAACGCCTTCGTTGGTCACAGAACACAAACGCTCTGGTCTTGACGCTGCCACCTTATTGGCTGCTTTGCACGCACACAACTTGGAGTACGGCAGCACCGAGGACATTCCCTTTGACGTGGACGACTCGCGCATTTTGAACACCATCAGCGCCATGGTCTCGGACATGAAGTACCGGTACCCCATCAACCACGACAAGATCAGATTACGCCAGAACATTGGCGTCGGGCTAGGAAGGTACCCTGAGGATATCTACGATGGGTACGGCACGACCGAGGGAAACCCGTGGTTCATTCTGACTGCCTCTGCCGCCGAGATTGTGTTCAAGTGGATCTTCAAGATGGTTTCTCGCGAGCAGGATATTGTGATCACTCCGTTCAACAAGGACTTCTTCGGAGCGCTTCTTGACGACTTCACAGAGGAGGAGCTTGGGCCAGGAGAGTTTGTTATTCCCTTTGGCACAGAGCGGTACAAGCGCGTGTTGATCTCGATGTTCAACTACTCGGACTCGTTCATGGATGTGATCCAGGCACATGTGGATTCTGTGAGCGGACAAATGCTGGAGCAGTTCAACAAGTACCACGGGTACATGCAGGGCGCGGACAACTTGACGTGGTCGTATCTGTCGTTCTACAATTGCGTGCGGTGGAGATTCAAGGCGCTGTACCAGATCGATACTGTGCGCATGGCTGCGAAATTGTGAGGCCCCAGATTTTGGTGCGACAATTCTTACAGTGCTAGACTATAGATGGCCGCGGGAGGCCATAGAAATGCTGCTTCAAGTCAAAAAAATTGACATGTGCAGCACATTACGTGATACATTATGATTTCAGTTCTTATATACATTTGCTAGTGAACCCGTTTCAAAACTTATTTTTGTTTCTCTGTCTGTTTCTCTGTCTGTCTGCCTGTCTGTCTGTCTGCCTCGGAGGTACGGGTGTGTGGCCTCCAGGTCTCCATACATTTCACTCTCCACTACATAATCCTCCACATTTTCCCAAAATGAGTCTATCGTATATCGTCAGCGGAGCTCTCATATTACATGCTGGCTACTCCTCGTACGAGCATCACCAATACATATCCGGCTCGGGAGTGCCCAACGACATTGTCTTGGAGTTAGTCATTGGCCTTGTGGTGCTCAACTTTGGCCTACTCAACTCCATACTAAACAAGCCAAGGTTGGGCGTTTCGCACTCACAGAGGGTCGAACAGAAGTACCGGTACTTGCAGCCCATTGAGATGAGCAAGGCGATGCAGTTTGTCAATGAATTGGGAGTTTCAGAGTTTGAGGATTTGGAGACTAGAGTGGATTTCTTAGATGTGAGGCAGAAGAGGAAAGAGCACTTGGAGTGGAGTCAGAAGAGTGAAAGCAAGACAAAGTGAAGAAAGGGAAGACTGATGATTGAAATAGGGAAAGGAAAATGAACAAAACGAAGAGTTTTTTTTTTTGTAGGAATTGAACTTTCTGGACGACCTCCTCTATCGGTGGTGCTGATTATGTATTAAATAAGTGTGTCATATGCTGAGACAGGAAAGCCAAGTAAGATCAACCAAGAAGTCTCTCTTCTCTATTGGAGCTTCTTCTCGGCTCTGGCCTTCATCCTGGCCTCCCTCAGAGCCTTGCCCTTGGGCCCAGCCTCGGTGTCCAAGACAAAGTCCCACCATCTGAAACTGGAGGCGTACGAGCCGATGAAGAAATGGTGGTGCTCGTCGTGGTGGTCGGCGCCCGCCCAGAAGGGAACAAAGTGGTGCAACGACCATGGGAACTCGTAGCCCGAGTGTGCGTCCACCGCCTGGAACAATCTCAAGCAGATCCACAACGAGATGGTGAACAAATGCAAGTCTCTGGTGAAGTAGCACCACACCACTGGGATGCCGACGGTTCCCATACCCAAAAGAGCCACCTCAATAGGGTGGGCGTACTCAGCGGCCATTCCAAACGGAGCGGCGTACCGGTGGTGCTGCTTGTGGATGTACTTGTAGAACACACCGTGGTGCAAGCCTCTGTGGAACCAGTAGTGCCATGCGTCCTCCAACACGAAGAACAAGAACAAGTGGCAGGCGATTCTGGTCCAGGACGGGAAGGGCACATCGAAGGCCATGCCGATCTTCTGTGCAACTGGGTGGAAGAACCAGATGGGGAACGCCTCAACCATAAAGTGCGAGATCAACACCGACTTCAAGCACTCCCACTGCTCCTTGTTGTCCGGAAGCTTCGTCTCCTGGATCTTGTACTTGTTGAAGTATGGGATTCTCTCGATGATGGCCCAGGGCAAGCACCGGCCAAAGTACATCACCTCGTGCATGACGAAGAAGAGCAATCCGGTGGCGAACAAGTCGTTGTTCATGTAATAGTAGTAGGCGCCCCAGATCTTCTCGGCGAAGTTCAAGCCTTCCACCTGGTTGAAGTTGCGGAGGGCATCTGAGAATGTTGTCACGTTGGTGAAACCAGAATAGTCGTGGTACACTGCGCTGGGTCAGTTAGTAAACTGAAATTGAAAAGTAACAGGAAAAGAAAAGTTGGAGTTAATTTGCTTGAACTTGGCTGTTCTGTGTCAAAATCAACTCAACATATGTAACTTATGCATACCTCACCATGTCTATAGTTGAATAAGGAAAATGGCGTGAGTTGGGCTTGATATATATGGGCGAAAAAGAAAAGCTGCGGACTTCGTATAGACTAAACGACACCGCGTAGCTATACGAGGCATGACAGGGTGAAGAAAGATTGAGAAAAAGAAAGGAAAGTGGCAGTGGAAACAGAAAGAAGATTTGGGTGCAAATTGGAAGGTTGATCCCAGACCAAGAAAATATGTCAAATTATGCATTAACGAGACTGTTCATGAATGGGGCCATTTATTTCAAATCGTCAGACCCACACGTGAGCGGCCCTTTGGTCACGTGATTGAGAGTCACGTGAGAAACAACAAAAAGAAATAACAACCTCGATCAATCAAATGCAGTAAACCTCCCTAGATTAGAGTTCCCCTTAAACTTCACGATAACATCATCTAAGTGGTTTCTGTTCAAGTACGGTCATGTGAAATGACATTACCTGCATACAGAACGTTCTATCTAAATCCTACGGCTCATACCCTTTTGATCATATGCAGTACAACAATATCATCCATTTGGCACCAATGCACCAAACAAACCGAAACTTTAATTTCAAAAAGATTGAACTGTGTCAAAACGAAATGTGGTCTGGAACATCCGTACCTCCCAAGTCAGAAATTTCATTTTTCTTTCTCACTGTCCATTTCTTTCCTGGGTGTTTTTCTGGACGGAGTGCGTCCACCTGCGCGGAATCTTGTCCATCTTCTCCGCCCTTTGCAACCAGAAAGAAGGACAAGGTCAGAAACCAAAGGAAAAGGAAACCAACCTTAAACTTTTTTTTCAGGAGTTGACTTAACCCAAAAATCAATTCATTCGGCTCTCTCACGTGACTTCTCAACTACTTTCTTGTTTGAATCTTCCCTGTCACTTCATTTCACGGCAGCTCAGCTCGGCACTCGGGCCGAATCTCTTATCCACCAGCATATATCCCACACTCAGTGACTGGACGAGATATCGAGACACACCAGAAATTTTTGAGAACACAGACACACCAGAATATCAAAGTGGCCAGAATCAATATCAATTGACCTTTACTTTTGCTTTCTTTCCGTTTGCTTCCTTCTGTTGTCCTCCTCTTTCTTGTCCTTCCAACCGTTGGAGCCCCAGATGTCATCCGGCATAAGCCTTGTGCAGCACACTGTGCGCTTCTCCTCATTACAAATTCCAGAAACTTCAGAGGACATCTACAACACCGGGCAGTGACCTGAAAAAAAAAGACACTTCATTCACTTTTTCCAATTTTCACTCAACTTATTTCTTTGTGTCATGAAGGACAAAAGCTCGGACGCGCACGATCCCCTCGGCACCTTCACCACCAACCACTCGCTATCTCTGTCTGAGTCCTTGACTCGCCAGGATGAGCCGCTTCCACTTGCCGGATCCTCCGATGAGGAGAGCGTCAGCGAGTCCAAATTCAAGCGCAGAACAAGTTTCTCCTCGCGCTTGTCCTCCAACATCAATGACATCCGCAGGACTCTCAGCGGGTCTCTGTCGCTCAGAACAGCACCCATCACCAGGGTGTCCACCAGGGCGTCTGACTCGTACTCGGCCCGCGAGATTTACGGCGATATGGCCGACAACGACATCCGGTTGCGGCGGACGGCCACCAGAACAACCATCTTGGACTCGTTGCTGCAGAAAGTCGCCAGGTCCAGAGATGCCTCAAAGCTCCCGTCGGAGGAGAGAGACGAGGAGCTGCAGATGGGCGAGGACTCCGGAGAAAACTTCTACGAGAATTTGCCCGACACGTCGGTGCCCGCCAAGGACTTCGGTGGCGAGTACACGCTGATAGACCCTGAGTTGGTCACGTGGGACGGGCCAGACGACCCGAACAACCCGAGAAACTGGTCAAACAGACACAGGGTCGCGCAGACCATCATCGTGTCGCTCTACACGTTGATCTCGCCCATGTCGTCGTCGATCTTGTCGCCGGCCATGACCGACATCTCCAAGGACTTGGGCATTCATCTGCAGGTGCTCCAGTCACTCTGTGTGTCCATCATGGTGTTGGCGTGGGCGTTGGGCCCGTTGGTGATTGCGCCGATTTCTGAGTCGGACAACATTGGGCGGAAACCCGTGTTGAACATCTCGATCTGGATCGTGGCCATTTTCAACGTCTCGTGCGGATTTGTGAAGACGCCAGTTCAGCTTTGCGTGCTCAGGTTCTTGGGCGGTCTCGGCGGCTGTGCTCCGCTCAATGTCGGGGCAGGAACCTTGGCGGACTTGTGGAACGACGACGAAAGACAGTATGCCATGGCTGCTTACTCGCTCGGTCCAACCTTGGGCCCGGTGTTGGCACCCATCATTTCGAGTTTCATCGTCACTTACTTGAACTGGCACTGGTGTTTCTGGATCTTGGCGATCTTCAACTTCGCCGTGGCTGCGTTCGGCCTCTTTTTCTTCCAGGAAACATACCCTCCTCGTCTTTTGAAGATCAAGGCAAACAGACTCAGAAAGGAGACCGGCAACGAACATTTGCACACAATCTACGAAATCGCAGACGGTGAGACGAAAATGGAGAAGTTCATGGTGACCGTTCTGAGACCGATTTCCTTGATTATTGGCCACCCAATGGTTCTTGGTCTTGGTGCCTTCATGGCTTTCACCTACGGGTTCATGTACTTATTGATTGTGACATTCCCAGATGTGTTTGAGAACACGTATCACATGAGCACGGAAATTGCAGGTCTCATGTACATTGCGTTGGGCTTAGGGTTCTGTATTGGCACGCTCTTCTGGTCGATGATGATCGAGAGAACGTACAACAAGCTCAAGGCGAAAAACGGCGGCGTGGCCAAACCAGAACACAGATTGCCCTGTTTGTGCTTCAGTGGTATTGGAATCCCCATTGGGCTTGTTTGGTACGGCTGGTCGGCCCAATATAAACTACCCTGGATCATGCCAGCGTTGGGCGCGGCGATATTTGCATTTTCGTTGATTGCAGTGTTCCAGACAATCCAAAACTACTTGATCGATATGAACAACAGATTTGCAGCCTCCTCTGTGGCGGCTGCAGCCGTGTTCAGATCCTTCTTTGGGTTCTCGTTCCCACTTTTCGCTCCGGCAATGTACGACAAGTTGCACTACGGATGGGGAAACACTTTGTGTGCGTTTGTTGGCTTGCTCTTGGGGTTGCCTTTCCCCGTGTTCTGCCTCATGTATGGCGAGAGATTGAGAATCTGGGCCAACAAGAGATTTGACCACAAGCAGGCCATTAGAGACAAGAGGAACTTGGAGAGACTCAAGAAGATGAATGAAGCCGAGTATATCAAGCAGGTGGGCGAGAAGAGCGCCAGCGAGTTGATCTAGGCAATTCAAGAATTCGCAGAGTGATCAATGAGAGAGCAGAATATAGACAATACAGATAGCATAATAAGGCCAAAGAAATAGGCAGGAACAAAAAAGCTTAGAAAGCATGAAAAGTTTGGTGCTTTTGTGTTCATCAAGAGACTTGACGGAGCAGAGAAAAGAACTATTGACAGAGAACATTTATGTTGTCCTTGCAAATACTGAAACTGTGTGAGATTACATTTTGGGTGCAACAGATAATTCCAAGGTGATTCCAAACACCATACAAAGTTCACCACAGGAAACTCGCCACGGTTTATCGCAGCCCCACAAATGACTCCCACGTTTTCTTATCAGTCTAGACCGTTTCTTCCGATAAGAATCCCCGGAGTTCGGAGCGGAGCAACTCCGACCTCTGGTGGTAGTCCCTGCCCCACAACCTGTATTTAGCAGCCAGCAGAAGAGTTCACCAGAAAGAAAAGAGCAGAGAAAGACGTAGAACAAAAGATCAATTGGGAGACAATCATACAGTTCATTGAATTTCCAGGCGTGAGTAATACTATTTCTTTCTTCCTTTTCCAATTTTTTTCTTCTTTATTTTGGCCATTTTTTGTCCTCAGTATTGTATTTCCTGATGTGCCTCGGAGATGACCCACACCGAACTCCGAGCGACCCCGGACAAAGTCTACCCCGGAGTTGAAGACACCCACAAAAAAGGAGACAAGCAAACGACCAAATCGGGATTGCAAATACGCAGAAGAGAAATTACAAGCAAGTCGAGAATTTGTTCTGGTGTAAAAAGTTTTCTGTGTGATGCTTCTATTTTGTTGTCTGTTCACTATTAGTGAATTTCACATGAGGTGAGCGAGTCAAGAAGAAAAAAACTTGTCGAGAGTAAATGTCCCGATTGTCGTCCCAATTGTCAACAATGACGATCGCAAACACTTCATTGAGGATCTTCGCAGAGTCAAAAAAAAAAAAAAAAATCTCACAAAAATTAATAAAAAAAAAGGCCCAGATTATTTCACCCGTGTGGTGTGTGCGGGTCCGAGAGTTGATGCGGCGGGGCATTTCTATGTAGAGTGAGAGCAGCAGGCAGAAAAGACATACAGATCACAACAAGCACATAAAAAAAAAGAATTGAAGAAGATAATGCCAACCAAATTGACCAATTGAAATAGATCATCTTCATTTACTTTCACTTTTTTTTTCTTTTCAAAAAAAATCCCAACCTTTTCCGCCAGAGGATTTCTAATCACTCCGCGTCGGGCCTCTTTGTAAAGAAACGGGCACGGTTTTTTTCGCTCTCAACCGGTCGCCCCGTCTGGGGTTGGGCGGGGCACTCATGGGTCACGATGGGTGACAAGAAATAAAATTGTGGAATTTTGTTGAGCTTGGGAATTTTTTTGTTTACGGGCTTTTGCTGTTTTTTTTTCTCTTCACTTTACATTTTTTTACGCCCACCTCCCTCGCCTGTCCTGCCTCATCTCGGAGTTGCTTGTCCCGGAAAAACGTCATCGCTGTTTTGTATGCTCTATGATGTGTGCCTGCGAAATTCCCTCGTTTCTTTTTCCTGGTTTTTTAGTTATCGGCAGTTCGGTATTCCTGCAGCCAGGGCCTTGACATGCTTCCGCATCACGATCTTTGCACCAGGCAATATAAATAGGCTCACCTCCCCCCATCTTTTTTTTTTATCTCGAAAGTAATTTTGTTTCCTTCGCTATGTCCACTTACTCCTACGAAAACGTTGTCCCCAACTTCAGACTCGACGGCAGATTGGCCGTCATCACCGGCGGCTCCGGCGGCATGTCCGCTGTTATCTCTAGAGCGTTGTTGGCTCAGGGTGCTGACGTTGCCTTGGTCGACATCAACTTGGAGAGAACTAAAGCTGCCGCCAAGGAAGTTTTGGCTTGGGGCCAAGAAACCTTGAAAGGATCCCACGAGTCTCCCTTGGGCGAGGTCTCCGCCTGGTCCTGTAACATTGGTGACGCCGAGCAAGTCGAGACTGTGTTTGCCTCCGTGAACGAACACCACGGTAAGGTGGCTGACTTGTTGATCAACACTGCAGGCTACTGCGAGAACTTCCCTGCTGAGCAGTACCCAGCCCAGAACGCTGAGGGCATCATGAAGGTCAATGGTTTGGGCGCTTTCTACGTTGCTCAGGCATTCGCCAAGCCATTGATCCAGAACAACTTGAAAGGTTCCATCATCTTGATTGGTTCCATGTCTGGCACAATTGTTAACGACCCACAGCCACAGTGCATGTACAACATGTCCAAAGCCGGTGTCATTCACCTTGTTAGATCTTTGGCCTGCGAGTGGGCTAAATACAACATCAGAGTGAACACCTTGTCGCCAGGCTACATTCTCACACCATTGACCAGAAACGTCATTGCTGGCCACTCTGAGATGAAGGATGCCTGGGAAGGCAAGATTCCAATGAAGAGAATGGCCGACCCTAAGGAGTTTGTTGGCTCAATTCTCTACTTGGCATCTGAGACTGCATCGTCGTACACAACCGGCCACAACTTGGTTGTTGATGGTGGATACGAATGCTGGTGAGCGCTGATCTACGTGAAGATTGAAAAAACACAAAAAAAAACCACACACAAATGGGCTCCGGCCGCTAATGACTAGTTACATATGATGTTTTTGTGATAGATTTGGTCTACGGACTGGTAATGCATAATAGATAGAAATGTTATTGTAGAGCTTGCAAACAAACAGGATTAGGGAACTCCAAGCTGGGAATGTGGAGAAGCTCAAATTTGTCGTTTGTTATTTTTTTTTGCAATCCAACGGTCCCCCACAGCACAGGGCTCACAATGTGGCCCGCCTGACAAGAAAAAGGAAACTTAGTGCATTGTTCCGAGGACGCCTGAAAATGAGGCAGATCCTCGTGAAAATCTCACTGGAGGGCGTGTCAACGTGGTGGGGGAGCACTGATGCAATTTGATTGGTCCATTGTGTCGTTTCTTTTTCCTGTATTATTCACATTCACCTCATGCAAAGCCGGTAATAAGTGATTTGTCTTATCGGAGTAGTGTGGCACCAATCCACGCGATTGAAGGATTCCATGTCAATGGGAACCGGACAAATTTTCGAACTCAGATTTTGCAAAAATCAGAACCCCTTACTTTCTTGATCTTTATTTAAGCTGACGTGTCGAATTCAATTGCCCCCGGATTGAACTTGGAGCTCTCCCACATCTTCATAAGCAGTTTCTTGAACAAGCCAACATTATAGTCAATAATGGTCAAAAGCTCATCCATGTTCTCGGCTTTCTCCTCCGTGCCATCCTCGTCATTCCTTATAAGCGCCACCAATGCCAATCCACGGATCATCTGCTTCAAGTACAAAATGGATCCGTTGGAGAGGTAACTGATGGATTTGATTTCATCTTTCTTCACAGCGTGCTCCTTGTCGTTGTCCACATACAAGTCGTCCAAATCAATAGTGATGTCGATGAATTCTGCACAGACCTCGTATGTCTGGATATCCACGGGCGAAGAGTCGGTGGCCACGTATATCTTAGAGTTCACGTCAAACAAGAACACCTTGTCGATGGACGAGTGTGCCACCAAGTTGTCCAACATGTTCTCGAGCGAAGGCAACTCTGGGATGAGTTTCTGCACTATCCGGGAGAACGCCTCGTAGATGGAGTGGTCAAAGATGGACGTCAAGTAGAAGGATACCTGGACACCTTCCAAACCCAAGTCCAATAGTTCGTCTCCTGTCCTTTGCATGATATCACGCTGGGCGTCGATTCTGTAGTCTTCCAGCAACCCGTCGATCTTGTGTATGAGCACCTCGATGTGGATATTTGGGTTCACTTTGTAGGCAAACTCAATGATCATCAGTAAGTTTGTCAATGCGTTCAAGTACTCGTCCTGGGAGTCAATCACATACACTAGCGCGCCCACACTGGAGAAGAGCCGCTCCGAGTCGTAAGTGGGCTCGAAGTAGTTGAGCTGCCCCGGCAATTCCATCACCGACAAGTCGATGAGCGACAGAAACTGCTCGCTGGTGGGTTTGGAGGTGCTCTCCAAGTACAAGGTATCTAGCGGCTGCATGTTGTGGAAGACGACTTTGCATATGGACAGCTTGCCGCCGCGTCTGAGGCCCATCAATAAGATGGTGGCATTGGTGCTGTCTGGGTTAGTTTGGGGGACCGGCTGTTCCATGGTAGTTGTTGACGCTTATCTGGGAGTGCAGGAAGGCAGACAGAGACAGAGGCAGAGAGATAGAGGGAGGAGGGAGAAAAAGAAAGGACGGAAAAGGAAAGGACGGAAAAGGAAAGGACGGGAGGATTTTGAATGGTTTCTTGGGTGGCGGGAAGTTGAAGGTATACAAATACACAAACCGTATACGAATTTTGATTTTTCTACTTTCGTTTTCTTTTTTGCTTTATGTTTTTGGGGTATTGGTGGGTGACAGCAATTGTGAGATCTCTTTTTGTTCGCACCATTTGGGTTAGAGCTAGGGCCGGATTTTATTTTTTCGCCCTAACTTCCGCCGCTGGCCCTAATGTTCGCACTAATCTCTACGCACAGTTCTCACTCACATACAGATTAAGACAGACTAAGAAATAGAGAAGGAGAAGAATAGAGAAGACAGAAAAACAGACAGACAGACAAGAACAATGAGAGAAGACAGCTAAGTAAAGGAGAATAATAACAACAACAAAAGAAGATGGAAAAAGAAAACCAGAGTAGTTTCCTTCCCTTTCTTTCCTTCCTCTTCTCTTTTCTTCACCTCCACTGGGGCCCCTCGGCTATGCCCTCGCTGGTCTCGATCACCCTGCTGCCAAACATCCCGGCGCCCTGGAAATCTGGCAGCCCCGTAATCTCGTGGGCCCTATACTCCCATAGCTCATACACACGAACAGTGTAATCATCTGCCGCCAAAGCAATTCTCGTTTGGTCCGGCAGCACACTCGCCGAAAGCGCTCTCATTGAGCCGTGGACTCTGGCTGTTTTCAAGAGTTGCATGTCTGGGTACGAATACACGTTGAGTAGCATAGGCGCACCCAGAAGGCCAAAGGAAACCGCGAGCTCCTTGCGCGAATTGGACCAGGTGACGCTGGTGATCTGGGCGTAGAGCTTGCTCTGGCTAATGAGAGACCCGCTCTTCGTGTGCCAGAACCGCAAGTGCTGGTCGTTGCTGCCTCCTCCGGTGACCAAAAGCGATGGTGTCCATGGACAATACAGGATGCCCTTGACTGCGGCCAGATGGGGCAAAGTGAACCGCAACTGGGGGAACTCCATGCTGGTGATGTCCCAGATGGTAGCACAGTTATCGTTGGACCCAACCGCTAACTCGGTGGCGTCGTTGCTCACGGCAAGTCCTTGAGGTTAGTATTTGCAGCCAAAAAAAAAGGGAGCGAGAAAAAGGCAGAGCTGAAGAAAACTAGAGCAAGGGAAAAAAAAGCAAGAAAAACGAACAGGGGAATAATGAAGGAACAGTCCACCAAAAAAGAAATGAAGGTTTTTCACATACCACAGACCTGCTGGGAGGTCACGGAGATCTCCAGGATCACATAGATGCCCCTGGGCTGGATCTCACCGAAATAGACAAACCCGTTCACGTCGCCCACCACGAAAAAAGTCGAGTGCGAATTGGCGTTTTGCACCCACGCCACGCACTTGAGTGCGGACGGGAACCGGTGGCTGAAAAACCCACCGCGAGCCTCGGGCTGAACAAACAACCGGCCGTCCTGGGTGGTGATGGCCAACATCCCGGATTTCAGACAACTCACACAGGTGACGGTTCCCCTGTGGTCGGGCTCGTACTCCACGGGCTCAACTCCTCCTTGGCCGTCCCACCAGAACACCTCTGAGTCCACGCCAATGGCAAGTCTTCCGTCGACGTGACTCCACAGCACAAGGTTGTAGTAGAAGTTACTGGCAAGCCCGTAGGTGGAGAGGTACTTCTCTTCAGTCAATTCGGACACGCACAGGGAAGAACCTTGGCTGTCTTGATTCTGGCCCTGACCCTGACTTTGTGGAGCTTGTCCATGGGAGTCAAGGAGTGGAGGAACCAAGCGCTCACGTGCACGCCCACGCTCTGGAATGTCGACCAAAGGAACATCAGCATCGTCAAAGTCGTCCCCCTGTCTCTCTGGTCTCGTTCTCTTCCTGCGTCTTGGTGGTGAGTCGTAGTGCAACATCCTCTTGGAGTCTGCACCCAAGGCCCTGGCAAGAGGCCCGCTGAAGGACTCGGGGATTTCCGGGAGAAGCGGTGACTCGTTCTCATTGACAACGAGCTCTCTTGGCTGGAGCTCCCGGGGAACCCCGAGACTGGCCGGAGTGGTGTCTGGGTTGGTGGGTTGTCTCAACTGTGGGTTTTGCGACCTGGGGAAGAACCTCAGTTCGCGAGTCATGAGGTGAGGAGAAAGTGAGTGGAGAGCAAAGGAAAAAGCGAAATGAGTGAAAAGTGAAAATTAGCAAGAGCCCGAAAAGTTGAGTTTCAGGTCTTTTTTAGGTTTTAGCACAGAGTTTTGTGGTTCTCTCGGTGAAAGCTAGAAAGCAAAAGTGGTGCGAAAAGGTGAACAGAGAAAGGGTGCAAAAAGCGCGCACCAGGTCCAATTTGGTTTTTCTTCTTTGTTCCTGGCCCATAGTGAAAGTGTGCGTGCTGGTCTCACATAGTTAACATCCGCTCTCACATAGTTAACATCCGGTTTCCCCATACTCAACAAAAATCCTGGACCCACACACCCAGTGCTGCCAAACATCCGATAAAAATTATTGCACAAGCTTACCTTAACTTAATTGCCATCACGTGATTTACTTTTTTGTTCCCATGATCGACTTGCCGGGGCTTGTGGTGCCCATCTTCGCTGCCATCTCAACCACCATAGCCAGAAACACACACCTCCATGTTACTCATCCGTTCATCGACGAAATCTTTCATCTAAGACAGGCAGCCACATACTGCGCCCACGACTTCTACAATTGGGACAACAAGATCACCACGCCGCCTGGTCTCTATGTTTTGGCTACGGCTTTCCACCACATACTCAAAGTGGCAGGAATACATGATCTGTGCGGGTACACGGCGTTGAGACTGCTAAATTTGATTGGCGGAGTTCTCGTGTTGCCGTTGGTGCTCTCGTTGGTGCACACCAACAATTTCTGGAAAATTAACGTGGTGCTGTTGCCCTTGTTGTACACGTACTATTTCTTGTTCTACACAGACGTGTGGCTGACTGTCTTGGTCATAGCGGCGGTCTTGATCTTGCACCGGTGGCCAGATGCAAAGGGATCACTCGCCAGCAATTTTCTCGGGTTCGCCAGCTTGTGGTTCAGACAAACCAACATTGTGTGGTTGGCATTCGCTGCTGTGGTGCTAGTGGACTGCAGAAGGAGACGAACAACCACATTCAAGAACGAGGTGGTGTCGTTTGTGGGTCAGGCGCTCGCTGATTGGCTCTTGCTTCTTCCGTACATCGCCAACTTTGCCCTTTTTGGTGCCTTTGTCAAGTGGAACGGTGGCATTACTTTTGGCGACAAGGAAAACCACCAGGTGTCCATTCACTTGGCCCAAATCTTGTATTGCGCAGCAGCTCTCGCCATCTTCACACTCCCCTTGTGGTTCTCTCGCAAGACCTTGAAGTTGTACACGGAATTTGCATTCACCAGCCACTACGGCTTAAACATCATCCCCACCGTTCTTTCATACGCCGTGCTCCACTATGTCATTGCCAACTTCACCGTTGTGCACCCGTTCCTCTTGGCCGATAACAGACATTACACTTTCTATGTGTACCGGAAGATCTTGAGCCGGAAACACGCCGAGCTTGTGTTGGTGCCCGCATACCATTTCTGCTGCTGGCTAGTGGTGTACTTGCTCAAAGATAGTCACAAGTCAACATTGTCACTTAAGCCCACTGGAATTTTAGCGTTTTTGGGCGCAGCAGTATTGACTTTGGTGCCCTCGCCATTGTTTGAGCCAAGGTACTACATCGTGCCTTTGGTTGTGTTCCGCATCTTCATTCGCCCCGAGAGCGACAACGTCACTCAGAACCACTTGTATGAGTTCTTGTGGTACACGTTCATCAACTCTGTGGTATTCATTGTCTTTTTCAATTATGAGTTCACCTGGCTCACCGAGCCCGGAATCCAGAGAATCATCTGGTGAGGGTATTGAACAAGACAATAATAATCAGGATGCAAATTGCATCTTTTTCGAAAATCAAAAATCGTCAGTAGACACATCTGCGTTGTTTTTGTCAATTGGCGTGTTGAACACATCGATGTTGCGTAGATTGTCGTTGATCAAAGTGTCTGTGGCTGTTTCCGTGAACTGTGGAATCTGCAAAGCGAACTTCTTTGTTAAGAGCCCAATCAATTTCTTGTTTGCCTCCAGCGACTTTTCTTCCTCGCTGAGAGAGTGGATCCACTTATCTGTGGCCCTTTGCTTCAACACGTCCAAATACGGCAACTCTTTCTTGGTCTCATGGTCCACATACACCAATTCGGTATCTGAGCCGCACATCATGTCCTCTCCGTCGCTGGAACTCGAAAGCTCCCAATTGCCTTTCTCCAAGTCATTGGCGAAAATCAAGAGGAAGTCGCCAAAGTTGTCTGCGATTTTGAACTTGGTGTCGAAATCACGACCAAATATGATAACTTGGCCCCAGACTTGCTCTGGAGGAGAGTTTTCCGACGCCGATAAGTCAATTGCTATGCAATTTCCAACTTCATCTGTAATCAACGGAATCCACATGGAATGCGCGTACACTGGGAGTATGGACCCCGGAGGAACTGAAAACTGATCTGGGAACTCTCTTTTGGCAGATTTCCGGTGAGTTTTCAACTTCGTGGGCTCGTCTTCCGCCAGAATGGAAATCTCGCTGGCTCTGGACGGTATTGGTTCCGCCAAATCGGGCAGTTTCTGCGCCTCCAAGAGCGACTGATGAACTTTCCGCCAACTTTCCGTGAGCGCAGCGATCTCGTTGATTGACATTAGCCTGAGGCCGTAAATCAAGCCGCCAGAGCCATTTTCGTTGAATGTAGACTGTCCGTCTGTCAAAGTGAAAAACTCGGCAACGCAAGTGGGCAAAGTGATGCCTAGATCTTTCTGGAACTCACTGAGATCTGATTCCGTGCATGGCGACAGTAACGTTGCATTCAAGTCCTGGGAATGCTTATGTAACCATTTCTTGATATGTCTCCAGGCCAATCTGGTCTCGTGGACACCTTCCGTGCTCTGATTGGCCAGCGGCGAGGAGAGTGACACGGTCGAGCTGTTGTTTTGGTGAGAATATAGTAAGCTTGTTTGGGCGGAGGGTTTGTTGACGCGGTTGAAGGATTTGCGGGAATCGAAGTCCGAGTATTTGTCTGTGGCGCTGAGAGAGTAGAAAAACTCTTTTAGCTGTTTGGAAAAAGTCATTTGGGGCAAGAAAAAGCAAAGGTGTATAAAGCAGAAGGTGTAGAGAGCCAAAAAGTAGTGGAGTAGGTGATTCGCGTCGATTACCCCATTGGGACGTCATACACCGAGAGGCCGAAGCAGATGGTGCAGAGACTGTGGAGAGACGGTGGAGAAATAAAATGTACTCCGGGCATGAAGTGCAGATTCTATTGAAAAGAAAGGACACGATAAACCGGAGATTGATCTGGGAAACAAAACTAACACACAACAAAGAAAAGTGCGACACTACTATAGATAGACAGCCACCAGAAGAACTCCAGTGTCAACCCAGCTAGGTCAGAATTGGGGCACCACTCCACCTGGCGGGCGCAGACCCAGCACCAGAACGGCGAGAGCCCGTCCCGCCGGCCCCGGGGGGCCACGGTTTCGTGACCAGGTGTTTCGTTTTAGAATACGTGGTAAACAAATTGGGGAGCAAATTTTCCGGGGGATGCGCCATGTATATATATGCGCGAGGCTGTGACCGGGTAACCCCAGATTGCTACGAATAGGCAAGTGAATTATTTTCAAAAATTGTTTGATCATTTTCAAAAATTTTCGCTTCGCTTTTTTTTGGCCTGTTTCACCCCATCGAATTCGCAGACCTTCTCCCAAGATCTTCGCCGACCCAACTTTTTCATAAGTTTACCCAATTGAGCCAAATTCCAAATACCAAAGAGGACCCAATGGCGTCACGTGCCCCACACAATATACAATTCACGTGCGTCACGAGCACAGGACCGTTGCCATTCCCATGAGTGTTGCTATTTAAGCAGCAGGTACCCCCATTTGGTTTTTTCGATTCGTAAACAAATTCAATCGCAAACCGAAAATGACTTTCTTCGGCAAATTGAAGTTTCTCGTCGTCGCCTTCACCATCTTCTACTCGGTGTACCTTACAACTTACAAGTGCCCCAAGGTACATGAATCAGTTTTAGATCACGCAGTGCAGAAGGCGGTCCACCCATTTTCCCACCAGCACGACCAGTTGTGTTTGGGAATTGAAAAAGCCGAATCGTATGTTTCTCCTTACTACACCAAGGTGCACAACTTCTTGGACGCCAAGGTCCACTCCCACCACTTGTTCAAGCAGTACAAGGTGGAGTCCAAACTTGCTGCTGTGAGGGCCCACTACTACGCCAACGTGCACGCTTTTGTGTTGAAGTTCTGGTCGTTGGTGGAGCTCGCGGAGTACCACGTGGCTGTGCAGAGCAGCAAGCTCTATAAGTACTTGGAGACCCACTTCCACAAGACGGTGGTGCCCAAGGTTGCTGAGTTGAAGAGCACCGTGGCTGCACAGGCCGAGACCGTGGCCGAGCAGGTCAAGTCGAAGGTGCAGTAGTATATATCCAATAAACTGAGAAATGAGAAGATGAAAATTGTAGAAACTTGGGATAAGTTTCGAAGAAAAAGTAAATTTCCTGTTTTTCCTCCCCAAATTGGACCCTGAGGTTTAGGTGGTTGCGAATTATGTATTAGGTCACTCTATAAACGGCACCCTCAGTCGGTGGCCTCCAACTGCTCGGGCGCTTCCTCGGATGCCTCGAGGTCAACTGCGTTGTCCTCGTCGAACGACTCAACGGGTATCTCATCGGCAAAATCGGTCTCCTCGCCGTGGAGGATTGCCATGATCTCGGAAAGCTCCTCCTCGGAAAGACCCTCGGGCTCATACGCTTCCTCAACTGGTACTTCCTCTTCTTCCTCCTCCACTGGCTCCTCGACCTCCTCGGTCGAGTCCTTTGCCTCCTCTTCCTCGATCTCTTCAAGGATAGGAACTTCCACGGACTCTGGTTGCTCGTCCTCAACTGGCTCCTCGTCGACATCCCCGACTGGCTCTTCCTTGGTTTCAGCCTCCTCGGCAATCACTTCCTCGAACAACTCCTCCACGGCCTCGGCTGGCTCGATTGGGCCGTCCTGAGGCGGCGTGTCCACAATGGGAACATCTTCACCGTTCAAGATCTGCTGTGGAGAATCCTCAGCTGACTCAGCGTGTTCGCTTTCTTGCTCGGCTTTCTCAGCTTCCTCCTTTGCCTCAGCTTCAGCTTTCTCCTTGGCTGCGATCAATTCTCTGGTCAAGCCTTCTCTCAACTGGTAGGCGATGTTTGCCTTGGCCCTAACCAACTTCAAGTACTCGTCGTTATCAACAAGCAAATATCTGATGTGGAAGTTGACGTTATCCAAGTAATCGGCCCATGGCTTCAAACCCTGTGGTTTGATGGTGCCTCTGGGCTTAACCTTATATGCCTCGGCCTCCTGGAAAATCTTGTCTCTGATGTTGAAAATCAGGTCCTTGACCTTGTGGAACAGTTTCCAAGCAGACCAACTCAACTCATCTTCAAAATCCTCGTTGGTCTCCAAGATCTCAATCAAGCCTGTCAACCGGTTGGAGAAGTCCAGAATAGTGGTTTCTGCGAAGGACTCCACGACATCCACGGTGCTCTGCACAACCTCGAAGTACTTCTCCATGATTTTAAAGTGCACAGCATTAAGGTTTACCTCGGCATCTTTCATGGATCCCTCGACAACCTCGTAGCCTTCCTTGATCTTGTCACGCATGATCTGGCGATCCACCTCGGGCTCCTCAATAATTTCACCCGTCTCCCTGATTTGTTCGGAGTCCTTGTCAATGGCAGCGATTAACTCGCCCATGACTTTGTACCTCTGGAAGTTCGTCTGTTGCAAGTCGGTGAAGTTTGCGGAGATCCTGGCCTTCAACTCGTCAATTGTCTCGTTCAAGAAATCCTTCATCTCGCTCTCAAGGCTGTTGTACGCCAATTCCAACGTCTTGTCAACTTTGGAAGTCCAGTACTTCAACTCGTAGTCGAGCTGAGCTTTTGAGGAATCCTCGCCATAGTTAGTGACGCCTTCCTCTGTATTCTCCACCGAGGCTAACCCAGCACTTGATTCCTGAGCCACATCTGGACTTGGCGAGTTGAAAACACTCAGCGTGACGGTTGCAGTTCTTGTGCGAGTAGAAGTGATGGTGACCACGACGTCTTCATTGTCGCTCTCCTCGAGTTCCTCAGCAGTCTCAGACTCTGGGGTGTCCAGAGTGATCTCCTTTTGTTCTGGCTCGGCGGTCTTCACATCCTTCAAGAGATCATTGATAACGTCAGCGATGCTGGAGGTGTCTCCCCTCCATTTCTTCTTGAGCTCGTCGATTTTCTTGAAGTTGTTAATTTCTGCACGGAGGAAGTCTGTCTTGGCCTGCAACTTCGAGGAGTACTCGGCAGATTTCTGCTGCAACTTCGCCACGAGCGACTTGAACTCCTGAACGAAAAATTGCGGGCGTAAAAACTCGACCACCTTCACGTAGTAAGGGTTTGCAGACACAGAAAGCAAAACTCTCTCGTAGAAGGGCACAACGTGGAGCGCATAGAGTCTCAGCGAGTGTCTCTTCGAAGTCTTGTACAAAAGCTCCGAGTTGATCTTCGCCTTCGACTTCAACGAGTCCACAGAGTGGCCCCACGACTTCTTGTACTGAGACACATAGTGCTTGGTGATTGGAGCCACGCTTCCTTCAAAGTACAGCTTGGCACGTGCCCACCAAAGGCCCAACACCTCCTCGGTCTGCAATTTCAAGTCGCCAACAAATTTAGCCGCCCAAATCTGGAATTGCGCAGAATATCTGTCTAGCTTGTAGGAAATTTGGTACTGCTCATCCAACTCGGCCGCCTGAGCACGTGCCTTGTCAAAAACTGGCAGAACCTTACTTGAAATCTCGTATTTTTTATCCAACTCGTCCAATTGCGGCTTCACGTGGCCGTCCCAGATTGGGTACACTGTAGAGTGAAGCTGGCGGCATGTGTGTTGCGCCACCTGGTTCGACAGCGAGTAGTCGCCTCTGCACTCGAAAAACGTTAAGTATGCGGCGTAGTATACCAACACCAACCGTATGAGCGTTGCAAAACGCACGGGGAAATACAGCATGTTTCAAGTGTGGGAGTATGAGGTGAGAAGGTGAGAGTGTTGATGTGGAGGTGAGGGAGTGCATGGGGCGAGGGAGCCGTTTGGCAGAGTGGGAAGGTGGCAGAGGAGAAAAAGCGGGTAGGGGAAAAAAAGGAGGAGCGGGAATGTGGGGATCGGCCTCCTTTTATAGTTTTTTGAATTGTTTATTTTGTTTATTTCTTTTTTTCCCTTGCTGTTTAGGTGGTTTGGTAGTTGCAGCCGTGCATGGACCGCGGCCACCAGATTGACACATTAGGTGAGAAGAGTCAGCAGGGAAGACAAAAACACCGCCAGACTTTTTTAGATAAATTTCGAAATGAAAAAAAAAAAAACTTAAAAAGGAAGTAAAATTTTGTTTTTTCCTTTTTTTTTTGTTCCTCTTCCTTTTCTTGTACCTACCTTCTCCCTGGTTCCCTTCTCTCCACATCACGTGCCCGACCAACTACTCTTTTCACAATTGACAATGGCAAACAACACATCCACACAATTTCTCGGGGTGGCTGTGGCGGCTTTTGCCTCGGGGTACTTCCTCAACACATTCTTGAACTTATCCTCAAAGAAATCCGCCAAGAAACGCCCCACATCCTCATCTCATCTGTCTGACTCAGACATCTCTACAGAGAGCTACACAGACTCCGAATCTGAGGAGGAAATCGATGTCGACTCTACTCCACTCAATGAAGTTCCCGGAGAAGTGCGCATGACACTCATTGTGAGGCAGGATTTGAAAATGGGCAAGGGAAAAGCTGCCGCCCAGTGCTCTCATGCTACTTTGGCATTGTACAAGAAGATTACCAACCCACAGTCTGCTGCATACAACCCAGAAATGGTCGAGAGATGGGAATACGGGAACGGCCAGGCGAAAATCACGTTGCAGGTGCCCAACCAGGAGGAAATGGACTTGTTGTTTGCACAGGCTGTTTCTTTGGGCATAAATGCATATGTGGTTCATGATGCTGGCAGAACACAGATTGCAGCAGGCAGCGCCACGGTCTTGGGGTTGGGGCCTGCTCCAAAACAGGTGATTGACCAGATCACGAACGAATTGAAGTTGTATTAGACCGGCATGTTTGGATTGAACTGTGGTTGACCGTGTATATAGACCTATTACCAGAATGCCCAACACGCAGACAGAACGACAATCAAGAAAATAATTTCGAGGGGGACATGCCTTCCGTTTCTCATGTAGCCTTCCGCTATCATCTTGCAATTCTTTCTCTTCTTCTTTCTCTCTTTTTACTCCCTCTCTGCCTTCCCTAGTGGAGCTTCCGTCGTATGCCTTCGCGGACAGTCAACGGGTTCACCGCAGAGCTGGCTCGCCTTTTCTTGCTCCGCCTCAAGTGACCCGGGATCGTGTCGTCCACGTCCAAAAGCACGTCGTCATCGTCGTCGTCGTCATCGGACTCAATCGCCCCAATGACAGAGTCCACCTCCGAGTAGAAATCATCCACGTCGTCGAGTCCCAACAGCGAGAGCCTTCTCCGGCGCGAGTCACGGGACACCAGTGCCCTGTGGCCATTGCGGAGCCGCTCAAGCGCGTCAATACGCGACCAGATCTCGCCCTCGGTTCTCTGCGGGAGCAAGATCGAGAGCTCGGCAAACGACAACTCTTTGCGGCGCCGGTTGATCAACAACTCGTCCTCCTCCATCGACCAGGGGATCTTGAAGATGGGCTGCGCTGGTTTTGCAGCCTCCTTTTCTTTCTCTTTCTCTTTTTCTCTTTCCTTTTTCAATCTGTCGCTCTTCTCGTCCGTCTTGTCTGATCCTCTCCGCTCGTGCACCACCATGGACAGCCTGCGCAAGTAAGCTTGTGGCGGGCCCACAATCGAGCCGTTCCGGATACTCAGGAGCGTCAGGGCCAACTGCGGGAGCCCGGAAACGCCCAGAATGGAAGTTCCCCCTGAAGGCCCACTGATGCTGTTTCCGCCAAACAAAATGGGCAAGTGCGCCAACTGCGAGTTGTTCAGCTGGTGGTGCGGGATGTTCATCAGTTTCAGCGGCAAGCTCAGCACAGAGTGCCGCAGTTGCAGCAGCACCGACGTGCGGTCGTCGCTCCGGACGATCTGGATGATCAGATTGTTGTGGATGTGCGGTGGGTTCTGGTCCACGGTCAGGTTGCGCGGGGTGAGCCCCAGCTGCTGGTTGGGCACCGGGTGCGGCTTGTTGTGCGGCAAGTTCAGCGTCGGGTCCACGGAGTAGTCGGTGAAGTATCCTCCCGAGGTCCCGGCGGCGGCCGCACTGTGGGTCTGTGGGTCCAAGGGCAAGTCCAGCTTGGGGGAGTTGTCGAACGTCTGCGGGTGCGAGGTTGTGTTTATAGGTCCCAGCGGCCCCAGCGACGAGGGCGTGCCGTGGTGAGAGAGCGCGTTGAGCCCCGTGAGGGCGGTGTTGACCGTGTCGTACCCTGTGAATGTGGTGTTGGCCAATGGCGAGTAGACGGACCCCAAGTTGGGCGTCTGCAGCTCGGACTTCCTCCTGTATGTGGACTTTTTCGTAGTCGCCGGAGGGCTCAGCGCGGTGGAGCTCGGGCTGTCGGAGGCTATGGCGGCGGCGGCTAGCCCTCCTAAAGCCTGGACGGACTTCGGAGGGTTCTTCAAGTTTCCGCTCTTCAACCGCCGCCAGCGGAACTGGCACGCGTTGGGTGTCCTATTCTGGAAATGGCCCGCGATTTCCTTCCACCCGAGCTTCTGGTTGTCCTTCAAGTGCATCAACAAGATGTCGTCCTGGGCGTCCCACGACGTTGGCGAGCGAGTGTATGCTTTCGCTGGCGTCTCCGCCAGCGCCGCGTCGGGGCTGTCGATTGCCATTGTGGTGTCTGGGTTTTTTGTGTTTGTTGTGGGAACTTGTACTTAGCTGTGTAGCTGGCTTTAATAGTGTGGAGTGAGTAGTCGTGTGGTGATGATCATCTCGACGACGCGCGCACGTGACCTAGGATCTGACTTACCTGTGGAAATTGAGATGGACACCGCCATTGAGTGCGAAATCTAATTAGATACTCAGCCTGAATTGACCATGATATTTCTGACTGTCAACTTACCTCGGATTTTTTAGTCCGGTTTTGCACCGTTTGATGGACCCTATATAAGTGACCTGCACATAAGCAGTGGGCACCCGACCCGTTGCACGGCCCACATAAAGGCACTTCCGAGAGGGGCAGCTGCACAAAAACATAAATTGAATGTGAAAAAAAAAAATCAAAAGTGAAATCTCATTTTTTTGAAAGATTCTCCGAGAAAATGAAGTCAAAGCTGGAAGGTTCTTTGTGGTTGTGGCTGTGACTCGGTGACACTTTCAGGTGCATGTGTTTGCCTGATCTGGTAGTTATCACTCACACACGAAACCCACCAGCCACAAGACTCAAACATGAACGAAACTTATCAAGTTGAACAGAATTCTGATTTTCTTCAATAACATCCGTACTCTTCGTTATACTGAGTTCAGATTTATTATGCTCCCACATAATATTCTTGCATCGGCTTTCACAATGTTCTGCCGTGCGTGAGTGTCTTTTTTGCAACTGTCGCATACTCAAATCCTGAACTCAGCTGTACATTGCAACACACAATTGAGAGAGCACTATATAAACTCACACCACAGAAAGTTGTGGCCGGAAACAAAATAAAAGTTCCACTTCAGTTTCTTCAGTTCACACTTTCCCGTCCTTAGCAAGATCATATTTTGCCTGTTGTACTTCCTCCACACTCGGCGACACATTGGGCCAGTGGTAGGCTGCAAAATGGCTGAGCAAACCTCCACACCCGTGCATATACCGAAAGTCGGGCTCCTGGCAGTACATGCACGCAAACTGTGAACACCAGCTTGCTAGCCCAGGGTCAGACTCGTCCGAGACAAACCGGCGCAATTGGTATACGCTTGGCATGGTTGGATCAAAGTCCGTTTTGAGTCTGTACGAGACCTGGAGGTGCTTCACGCTTTCGGGCTTTGCGGTGTCAAAGATCCATTTGATGTGAGAGTGTTTGTGGTTCTGGAAATCCTCAGGGTTTCTCTCGAACCAGGGCATTAGCACTTTTTCAGAGACTTCCGCCAACCTCATTTCCGTCTGCTCTAAGCCAGGGCGAGGTGCAAACCGGAGTTGATTGGTCACTCCGTCGTCGAGATACTCAAGGTCTGGCCAGCGGCTTTTGAGTTCAGGTGAATCGTCGAAAACGTCGCAGGATGAATGTTTCCGTCTTTCGGGAAGTAGGTTGAGCTCGGCCATGAGAAGCAGCACAAATTGCGGTACTTCATGCGGATGTGCGTGCTGGGTGTGGAAGAGCAACCCATTGCGGCCAAACAAACCGAAGAAAGTCGGGGTCTGGCAGAACATACACATGGCCTGTCTTGTCTTCTCATACCGGTGTTTCTTGTTCACTTGCACCCGACTCACCTCGTACGCCTCGGGATGGAAAGGGTCAAACCCTGGTCGCTTCTCTTCTCTTACTCTGGGGTCCTCTAATTCCAAGAGGGTGTCTGCTTTACGGGTGTACCAGCAAATGACATCTTTCGTAGTGATGTCCGTGAGCCGGACTAGCTTCTGGGCCTGACTGCGATCTCTCGGAGTGATTTGCAAGATATTCACTACCGCCATCTCTCTGTAAGTGTTACCATTGGAGAGAATAGTTCTGTAAAACTCGATGTTACCTGGTGTCTCTTGGCTTGAATTGAACTTCATGGTCGTGGTTGTTGTAGACTGGGCGAACATCTACTTTTTATGTTGGTAGTGCTGCAGAACAGACTTTTGGTATGATCAAGTCGAACGAACATATCAAACCAAACCCGCATGAATTTTCAGCAAATGAGGTGAGCCTTGATGTTCGAGCGGGGTGTACGGTTATTTTCTCTGGCATACCAAGTATCTTGGACAGTGGAGGAGGACCGGAGCACAGATCAAAATCTTAAAGTTAACGGTGAGAATCAAAGGCGAAAAAGTAACAAGCTATAATGTAACGAGCGAGAGTTTTACAAGCTGAAAGGTGTTTGGTACATTTGTGTATCAGACCCCATATATTCATGCTGAACTAGTTAAGTTCATTTCTCCATGCTAGATTCAGCGCAGTTCAGTATAGAGAACGCCACCATTATTCGAGCTTTCCCTTACCTGGCTTGCCTTCTTTGGTAACAGTGGTGGGCTCTCTAAACTTGAGGATCGTCGATTCTGTGTTCAGTGCTTTAGTCTCCAGGCCTGACGTCTTGCCCCCATGGGTGTCCCCACGGGTTTCTTCCTGCCCTTTTCCCTTGAAAAATCCGTATACCCATCCAAAAATTCCACCCAATTTCACATTACGGGCTCGCTCTTCTCTCTGCTCTGCAGCATTAGTTTGCGACTCGTAATCAAATCCACTTTCGTTCCGTCTGTTCCTTCCAAGGTAGCACGCGAAATCATCTTGCCAGAGGCGGGCATACCCAAAGCCGACGAAGGCTGACACGAAACTATAAAGGAAAAACATGAGGCACTCGCGATAATAGTAGGCAAACCCCGCAACGGCCATGACAATCACAATTATCTGGTGGATGTTATCAAGTTTGTCCCTCTCTTCCTTATCTTTGTCTTGGTCCCTCTCTTTCTGATCTTCATCTTTGCCTTTGTCCCTCCCTTTCTTTTCTTCATCTTTATCTTTGCCTTTGCCTTTGTCGTTATCTTTATCTTTATCTTTGCCTTTGCCTTTGTCGTTATCTTTATCTTTATCTTCATCCTCGTTTTTATCTTTGTCGTTGTCTTCGTCGTCCTCACTCAGGTCGGACTCATCTGACTCTGTGGAGCCAGGCTCAGCTGGGTGTATCGACGTAGAAATGTCGATGCCCAACGCGGGGTTAAGCTTGAACGAGGACGTGGCAACGGTGGAAGTCGATGCTTGGGAAGACGCGTAGGTGGATGTTGGAACGGTGACATTCGCAGGCACAACTCCAAGCTCCGACTGAACTGAGTGCCCTGGGTGCACAAACTGGTTGTTGGAAACAGGCGAGTTCAGCTGGACATCGTCGACATGAGGTTTGGATGAAGTGCTCAAGTCAGGATCAACGGGAACATTTGGAAAGTCGGTACTTTCCTCCGGGAAACGATCATTACTCACGACGGAAATTCCACCGTGAGTAGTCCAATTGGCCTGTGGAGACCTGGTTGCAAACTGGGAGACCGAAGAGACGGTGTCACGGTGAAAATCGGTGGCGAGTGCGGCTGCGGTGACAATTGTCACGAACATAAACTTGAAAACGTAAGACAATCTCATGATTTCAAATTTGGTGGAAATGGACAAAAAAAAATATTGGGTTCTTGTGGGAGTAGAAATGGGTGCAAAAGGGTAGCGCGCACTGGGCAAGCGAGCCTCCAGTATGGGAAGGAATAACACCAGGACAAAGAAATCAGAAAAGTATGGAATGAAAGAAAAAAAAAAGAATATATTTTTGGGATTGGCTTGAGTAGCTTTACTCAAATTCACTCATTAAAGAAATTAAAATTGGCCTCACGATACAACTTTACCAGGTTCTGGTCTTTCTTTGTATGCAGGAAATCGATCTAGAGGTGCCAGTCTTTCTATCATATTCCACCCACAGTAGAAGTTTGCAACTTGCTCTCTACTGTTCATTTCTCTCTAGAGCCCTTTTCTATTTTCTATGTCTCAACGACGTCCTTTCTATTTTTATTTCTCAGTGACTTCCTGCTCGTCTACGTCTTCGACTCCGACTTCGGGAGTCTACTTGCTCCCCACCTTCTGGATCCAGATCTTCTCCGCCTCCACAATAGTATTGTTGTTCGCTCTCATCTTGTTCATCGTCTCGATGTACTCGTCGTACTCGTCGCTGTCAAAGACGATTCCGCCTCCGGCCTGCAAGTACGCCACGCCGTCCTTGTACACCATGGTTCTCAATGCAATGCAGGTATCCATGGTCTTCCCGTCGTAGCCCCAGTGGCCGACCGCGCCTGCGTACACGCCTCTCTTCTCCTTCTCCAAGTCGCCAATGATTTCCATGGCCTTCACTTTGGGCGCTCCACTCACTGTGCCCGCGGGGAAAATCGACCTGAACGCATCGAACCGGGTCTTGTCGCTTCTCAACGTGCCGGTCACCTCACTCACCAAGTGCATCACGTGTGAAAATCTCTGGATCGTCAACAACCGCTCCACACGGTTACTTTCGGGTGTGCACACGCGGTTGACGTCGTTCCGAGCCAAGTCCACCAACATGATGTGCTCGGCGCGGTCTTTCAAGCTGGACCGCAAGATCTGCGCGTTCTTCTCGTCCTCCTCGTTGGTCTTGCCTCTCTGGATCGTGCCCGCAATCGGATGCGTCACCACCTTGTTCTTGCTGTCGGATTTCACCAAGAGTTCCGGAGAGGCTCCGATGATCTGGAAGTCAAGGAGGTCAATGTAGAACAAGTACGGCGACGGGTTGACTGTTCTCAAATGGCGGTAGATGTTGAACGGGTGCAAGGAGGTGGGTCTGGCCACGCGCTGCGAGGGAACGGCCTGGATCACGTCGCCCAACTTGATGTGCTCCTTCAACTTGGTCACGTGCTGCTCGTACCCTTCCTGGCCAATGTTGGAGGTGAACGTCTGGTTGGGCACAATTGGCGCCTGCACGGGGTTCAACTCCTCCCAGGTCTTGTGCACCTTCAACTTCTCTTCGACCAAAGCGATTTCCTGTGCTGCTTTGGCGTACGCCTGCTCCAAGTTGGTACCAGCATCCACCTTGATGTTGTTGATGATCTGGAACCGCTGGTACACGTGGTCAAACGCCACTATTAGGTCTGTGAGCATGAGCACCGCCTCAGGCACGTGCAAGGCGTCCTTCAACGGGCGGCGTGTTTTGGGCTCGAAGTACTTGATGCAGTCGTAGGAAATGTACCCGATGGCTCCACCGCTCAACATGGGCAACCCGGGGAGCTGCGCCTGCTTGTACTGGGCCAACTCCTTCTCCAAGATGGTGATTGGGTCGACGTTGCAGTGCTCGGCGGGGAAAACGGCCGGGTCGTCGCCTGTCTTGATGATTTTGCGTGGAGCAAACCCAATGAACGAGTAGCGGTCCACGGAGTCGCCGTTGGCCGAGGACTCAAACAAAAACGACACGGAGCGGTCTTTGTTGTTGAGCTCGGCGAGTTTCAAGTACGCCAGGTGGACGGTCAAGTCCTCTGTGGCCATGTACTTGTAGATGGGGAACAAGTTGCATGGTTCTGGCTGCTGGCGGTCATTTTCGACGTAGGAAGCCAAACCTTCAAGCGAGGGCTGAATCTCAGTCTGAGGTTAGTAGGAGCAACAAGACAATATTATAAAAATTTGGCAGGAACATACAAACATGGTGACGATATGGATTTGGTTCGTGAGTCAGAGAAATTTTGTATCAGCCTCATCTGCAGGTCTTAAATGGTATCTCTTCAATTTAACTTACTGGTACCCACAAGTTACCAATGCGACGTCTATAAAATTATTATACAAGATTATTTACAAGAATGCTAGAATGCCTCTTTGTGCTCGAAAACACAGATATTGTCGGCGGCGCTCACGTGCAACACCCGGTGTGCCTTCACTCTGGACCCTATGCTCAAATCTGTTTCAGTGCGCACATAGAGTCTGATTTCCATACTAAGCTCCTCACAGAAAGCCCAGGCCAAACTTGCTTGAAAATTTATGGGAGCACCCAAACGTGTGATGATGCAATTATAGTTGATTTTCTGAGTTTCTCTTCGCATTTGCTCAACGTGCAACAACGTCCAGTATGCCCTCTGCCTGTGTGCTAGGTAATTTGCAGCCAAATGCGAGGTTTCAATTCTGGCGGTGAAGTTTTCCAAGATTTCAGCCAGAAACGGGCCGTGCAAGGGGAACCCGTACTTTTTCAAGTACGAAAACTGCGCCACGTAGCTGTGGAGTCTTTGCTTCTGCGTGGTGCCATGGTGGTGCAGCAACAATTGTAGCTGGTTTAAGTATGCCTCGACTGAGTTGAGTGCAAACACGTCGACAAACCCCAAAGGTAATCCGAGCGGCAAATTCTCCTTTGGGCCACTCACAGCGATCTTTTCTTGTCCTAGAAAATTGTTGCCGATGAAATAAGCTGCTGGCGAAACGTATCCCCTGGAGTCACGTGCAAGCATGGTCTGGAAGTACGAGTTCCCGTGGAAATTGGGCAAGAACTTGTTTTCGTGGGAGATGAACACTTCGTCTGACTCTGTATTCTGCATGGAGTGTGTGCTTTGGTCCAAAAGCGTCTGGCTTTTCCTGAACACCGGGATATTCTTGCGGTGAGCATACTCGGCAGCCATAGCACCAGCGAAGATCTTGAGCTCATTGAGAAAAAATGCTCGTTTTGATGAATTTTGGATCTCCTCTGCACTCTCAACCCAGACCCTGCAATTATCCGTCTCTCCATCTCCAATTATCTCCAGCTTTGTAGTTACATCTTTTCTCATGGTCTTGGGAGCAACCAGAGCAGCACAGCGCCGGTTTCTCTGCATGAAGTGTCTTGTCATCGTGTTGTAGATGAAGTTGATGTTGAAATGGTCGCTCTCGTTGACCAATTGGGGTGTTGTTGGCTCTGTCCGGCTGAACAATCTGAAGGAGTCCAATAATCTCGGCTTGAGCTTCCCGGTCAAAGTACCATCCAATATTTTTGAGTCGAGCACTTTCACTTGGCTTTGTCTGATCTGGTCAAACAGAAGCGAAATCCTGTCTCCGATCTTTTGGAGTGGGTTGTTGTCGTAGATATTGTACTCGAATGTCAAAGTCATGCAGGGCACAGTCAGGTCGCTTTTGGTGACATCGCCCACACTGAAAAGGGTACTTGGGGATTCTGGAAAGTCAAACAGGAGTGCCTCAATTGCTTTTTTGTGCAAAGTACCGATTTCTTGTGCATTCAGAAGCTCACTGACAGACCTCAAGATTCCACCATCTCTGGTCCACGTTTCAAAGGTGGACGAGGCCGGACACAAGTGCGAGGCGACATCGGGAACATGCAAGTTGATCATGTACTTCCGCTCGTTGATTTTCTCGAGCGAGAGCAACATCTTCAGGCCACCACTGCCAGTATCCAATCCGTATACTGTCATGTCCAGATAATACTGTCTTTGTGAGCGCAAATGGCGGAAATGGTCTCTGAAGTTCCCAGCCAAGGTATCCTGTAGAGAGACAAGTTGTGACCTGCTTCTGTCGAGGTCATCTGAAGAGGAAGCGACCAATCTTTGTGGTGATCCCAAAACTCCACTGGATAGCACCACATCCGTGTGTTCTGCCGAGTCAAAGAGCCCGATTTTCCTGAGATTCTCTTGAATACACTCAGGTGATGTTCCTTGACTGAAAAAACTAAGTTTCGCAAGCTTTTGAGTGATTTTGGTGTGTGGGTGGAACGCCCCATACATTATGGCTCTAATGGCCGGTGCAAATTGCTTCCCAGACCAGATATTGATATCGTTCAAGAGCTCATCATGCCGTTTCGGTGACTCCAAGAGCGACTTTAAGTAGTCATCAAGTCTTTCGAGCTGTTTCGAGTCATATCTCATGAGTGTCTTCACGTCATTGTATACGGACAATGGAGTGGCCATGTAAACCGCCACAGGGGGCAATTCGTTCGAGCAACGGTGCGCCAGGATATTGTTTGCTTGATTCTGCGCCAAACAAGTCGATACAATCCACCGACTCGGGTCTGCACTCATCTCCCAGTGCACAGAAAGGAGTTTGGCACACTGGTGGAAGTAACTCTGGTGGTCTGACACAGTTTGCGCTTCCAAAACAGACGTGAGCGAAACAGGCAGTACCGATGAGTCACAGCTTTGTCTCGAGTATGCCAAACGTAGCAGTTCCTTAGTTTCTGACCGCATCTCCTGTGCCAATGCCACATACTGATGGAGAATAGTGACTAGCCTAGTTCTTGGGGCATAATCTTCGTCAAATCTGTTCGGAAGAATCTCCAGCGCATCGATCCAGTCCTCTTCTAGAACCTGGTACGCTGAAAACTCAATGTCCTGTGGGTAGACTCGTAGGAGCTCGTTGTCCATGGTGAGCACGATGAGCTTATTGTGGAACTCGTTGAACTTCGACTTTGGCTCCGAAACAACAACACCAAATGCAATGTTTGAGTTTGGCGTTTGGAACTCAACGAATGTGCCCGGAATCGGCACCGCCATCTGATTTTGGGCGATCTCTCGCCATGACTTGAACGGCTCAAATGTGTGTTCCAACACTGTACCCATGATAGCACTGTCGGTGATTTCCACGGCCGGATAATGCAATTTTGGGTTTATGAAGTGACTCTGACTTCGTAGATACTGTTCGACCTGCAATTTTGGGTCTGTGGGAAGCTCATCGTGGTGTGCCGATGAGATCTGGTTGGAAGTAAAGAAAGGGTCCGGTGTGTGTCGGAGCCTTGAGGAGATATGCAAATTTTTATGTAAAATGATTGGTTTCGGGCGTATGTAAGACGGTAGTCGTCCTCCTGCCTGTTTATATGGGAGTCGTAGCATTTTGTGGGGTGGAGTTGGAAGTATGTCAATTTTCAGGTTTCGCGATCCTACAGAAGATATGGAGAACATATGGAGTACGCAGATGATGGGGGAAGTGTCAACATGCAGATGAACTACAGGAGAATTTCAAAAGGGTTTTCGCTTTTATTTCGAGGTGCTGAGCTTCATTTTGGGGCTATTCAATTGCCTGAAGTCAGAAAGTTACCAGAATCCGTGCTGTTGGTTGAACCTGTCCAACCCACACAGGAAACTCAATAGGCAACGACAAGAGCACAATGGAAAGTGCCGTCCAAGTCAAGCCCAGGAATTCTCCCACAAACTCTGTACAAGAGGTTCCTTCTAGTTTCCTCGCTGGTGACTTTCAGGCCCCTCTCTCCCAGCCTCTTCTCGTTTGTCCCTTCTCTTACTTCCACCTCTGGATAATCACCGCATTCTTCAACTTGGCGTCCGCCACCGTCACCTCACCCAGCTCCTCAATGGCCTTCACCGGGAACGCGTGGCTGAGCGTGAAGTCCCTGCCCTGAGCGTCATTGTACTCGTGTCCACGCACAAACAGGTACACCACAGCAATGGAGTCTGACGCATTGAACTTGTGCGCCACCCTCTTCCCGTTGGCAAATCTGATCTGCACCGTGGAGTCGCCCTCGCCCAAGTCGGCTGGTTTGGCCGTTTCCGCAGGTTTCTGCTCCGTGGCCTCAACTGGAACCGGTGAGCTCTCCCCTGGAACTGGCGACCCCAATCTCTGGCCCAGCCCGGAGAACCCGCCGAGCTTCCTCTTGGGCGGCACGTAGTCCTCGTCCGTCTTCTTGATCACAGACACGTCCACATCCTGGCCGAACTCCACGCCCAAAACGGACACAGGCACCCTGCCGTGCTTCAACTCCTGGAGCACCTGCTGGTTCTCTGGATCGTCGTACCGCTGCAACGCACCGTCGCCCACAGTAAATCCTTGTCTCCAAAAAGTAATTTCTCTGCTCACTTTGGCAGGTACTTGAGCAGCACGTGCGTGTGGGTCAGGGAGCACCTCCAGGGGCAGGTTGGTGTCGCCCAACTTAAAGCCCGATCCTCCAAAATGGTTTGGCCCTTCCTCGGGTGCAGACGCAGACGGCCTATCGTCCGGCTCCTCCATCTGCTCACGTGCTCTCTGAAAGATCCTCTCGATTAGCGAGGGCTGCGAGCGGTCGTCCTTTTTGCCGTCCTTGTTGGGGTTCTCCACTTGCAACGCAGACTTCTCTCCGCCAGTGAAGAAATTCTGATTTGTCTTGTCGTCTGCCTCGTCTGACTCGTTCAAGTCTCTGAGCGTGCGCACACCGCCTCTGGGTTGTCTCTGAGGGGCCAGAGTGGGTTCTGGGCTGACGCTGGCGCCATTTGAAGCGTAGAAGTCCTCTATGGCGGTCTCGAGGTCGTTGTTGTTGCGGTTGAGATACTGCTCGGCCAAGTACCGTGAAGCGTTGGTCACTGCAACAAATGACTCGATCAATTGGTCGTTTTCAGACATTTTTTGAGAGAGTAAGTAGTTGTCTCTAAGTTGAGTATAAGTGGTGATAGATCTGAGGCAAACTGGTGTGTGCAGGAATAAATATGGGAGGGTGCTAGCAAGAAATTGAAAGTGCAAGGAAGTAGAGAGCAAATTAGTGGAAGATGAAAATTTTTTGGGAAACTTTTGGTTCCTATGAAATTTGCATTTCTCAAGAACCGGAAATTCTATGTTTTTTCCTGAAATTGTGCTTTGGATTGATTTTTCGTTGATGTATTTCTCTTTATTATATTCTCACTATGGAACAAAAGTGGGTGCGACTTTCCATTATATTATTGCATTTCAGAGACACCAACATTTTATAGATTATTCAAGTATGACAAAAATCAGAATAATCCTCAAACACTAAGTATGTTCTACACCCGAATAATAGGATAGTAATTTTATATATATACCGATGTTGAAATCCCATTCTTCAAACCCCAAAAAATAATAAAAAGTTGTCAAAAGACAGTCATAATCTTCATCACGTTGATAATCACATTAATGTTGAATAAATGTGATCAGGATACAGCAAGTAGACAAGAATTGAATAAATGCAACGCATATCCCGCATTCTTAAAATGGGGCACACCAAGACATTTAGTGCTTGGCTCTGAACTCCTTGGCAGCGTCCACCATGTTGGTCAACGAAGCCTTGGTCTCAGTCCAGCCTCTAGTCTTCAAACCACAGTCTGGGTTAACCCAGAACTTGTCAGCTGGATAAACCTTCAAGATCTCCTCGATTCTGGAGACAAACTCCTCCTTCGATGGGATTCTTGGCGAGTGGATGTCAAACAATCCCAAACCAATGTGGTTAGGGTAGTCGGCAAACTCTCTGATGTAGTTGGCGTCGTCCTTCTTGGAGAACTCAATGGACACAACGTCGGCGTCCAAGGCCTTGATGTGGTTAGGGTCCAAGTCGGAGTAACAGAAGTGAGAGTGGATCTGGGTAGAGTTCTCGACACCGGAGGTGGCGACTCTGAAAGACTGAGCGGCCCAGTTCAAGTAGTCGGATCTCTCCTGGCCGGCTCTCAATGGCAAACCCTCTCTGATAGCTGGCTCGTCGACCTGGATGACGGTGATACCGGCAGCCTCCAAGTCCTGCACCTCGTCTCTAAGGGCCAAACCCAATTGCAAGGACTGCACCTTCTGGGAGACATCGTCTCTTGGGAAAGACCATCTGAGACAGGTGACTGGACCGGTCAACATACCCTTGACAGGCAACTTGGTCAAGGACTGAGCGTAGACGGACTCCTTGACGGACATAGCCTTTGGTCTGGACACGTCACCGACAATGATAGGTGGTCTGACGTATCTGGAACCGTAGGATTGCACCCAACCGTTGGTGGTGAAGACGTAACCCTCCAATTGCTCACCAAAGTACTGGACCATGTCGTTTCTCTCTGGCTCACCGTGGACAAGAACGTCCAAGCCAATCTCCTCCTGGAATCTGATGACGGTCTCAATCTCCTTGTTGATGAACTCCTCGTACTGCTCCTTGGTGATGGTACCCTTGGTGAACTTGTTTCTGTTCACTCTGATGTCCTTGGTCTGAGGGAAAGAACCAATGGTGGTGGTTGGGAACAAAGGCAAGTTGTACTTCTCCTTCTGGGCAGCCAATCTGTCGGCGAATGGAGACTTTCTGGTAGACAAAGACTCGTTGATGGTGGCCAATCTCTCCTGCACCTTAGGGTTGGTGGTGATGCTGGACTCCTTTCTGGCCTTGATGGACTTGGCGTTGGCAGCGTAGAGCTCAGCAACGTCCTCACCAGACACGTCCTTGGCAATGGCAACGACAGCGTCCAACTTCTGGGTGGCAAACTGGAACCAGTCGGCGATGACTGGGTCCAACTTGGACTCGTTCTTCAAGTCGACTGGGGTGTGCAACAAAGAGGAGGAGGTGGCAACGACAACTCTGTCCTTGCCCAACTTCTCGACAGCCTTGTTGACCAAAGCGGAGGCCTTGGCGTAGTCGGTCTTCCAGATGTTTCTACCGTCAACAACACCAACAGACAAGGTCTGCTTGTCGTTCAAGACGGCCAAAACGTCGTCGAACTGCTCTGGGGCTCTGACAAAGTCAAAGTGGAAACCAGACACTGGCAAGTTCTTCAACGAGGCGATGTTAGGTCTGACGTCACCAAAGTAAGTGGTCAACACGATCTCTGGCAAACCCTCGCCCACCAACTGGTCGAAGGTGGACTTGTACAAGTTCTGCACGTTCTCAGGCAAGTCCAACACCAAGATTGGCTCGTCGATCTGCACAGACTTGGCGCCGGCCTTGTACAACTCAGCCAAGAGCGACTTGTACACTGGCAAGAACTTGTCCAACAAAGAGATTGGGTCCAAGTCCAAGGAGTCCTTGTCGGCCTTACCCAAGTACAAGTAGGAGATTGGACCAACCACAACCGGTCTGGTCTCAATGCCCAACTCCTTGGCCTCCAAGTACTCGTTGACTGGCTTCAAGCCGGCAGCGGTGTTCAACTTGAACTCGGTGGAGTGCGAGAAGGTTGGTCTGACGTAATGGTAGTTGGAGTCGAACCACTTGACCATCTCCAAGGCGGTGACGTCGACGGCGGCCTCGGTCTCGGTGGCTGGTCTCTGCAAACCTCTGCCCATGGCGAACAACACGTCGATAGGAGCCAAGTCGAACTTGGTGTATCTCTCCGGGATGGCGTTGAACAAAAGAGACAAGTCCAACACCTGGTCGTAGTAGGAAAAGTCGTTGGAGGCAATGACGTCGACACCGGCGTCCTTCTGCAACTTCCAGTTGTGAGCTCTCAACTCCTTACCCTTGGCCAACAAGTCCTCGACGGACACCTTCTTGGACCAGTAGGCCTCGGTGACTTTCTTCAACTCTCTCTGAGCACCGATACGTGGGAAACCTAAAACGGATGATTGAACCATTTTTTCTTTTAGATGGGGGAAAAAAAAATTTGAGGCGGCGCTTGGGGTTTTTATAATGCGAAGGTGAAAAATTCAGCGATTTTGGGGGATCGCGCATGCAGGCCCGGTCGTATAGACGAGTCACATACTAATACATTACAATGAACCACAATGTCCAGCCAAAAATTAATTTTCAGCAACAGAAATTTTTCTGTGTTCGTTCAAATTTCTTCTTCTTCATTACTTTAATTATGTGTTCTCAATACTGTGGCCGCCACCGTGGGCTTTCCACGTGACTCACGGGTAATGTGCCAACAGCACGTGCGCCGGTTGCGGCGCGATCTGACTCCGAATCGTGCGAAGCTCAAAAGAACAGAGAGTTCCAAAACCCAAAGCAAGAGCCAAATCAAAAGCCAAAACAGAAGTCTAGCTCTGGTTTACTCAAGCTTGGAATCACCAGACTTCTTGCGGTTCTCCACCAACTCAGCAACCTCGTCGCTGCTGTGCAAAAGCCCGTACCTCCTGAACTGCTTGATGGCCTCGTTCACCTCGTCAATCTCCTTGTCCTTGATGTGCTCCTCAAAGTACTCTCCCAACTTGAGGAGGTAGGCGTAGCTCAACACATACTTCTCGCTCGTGATGTCGGCCAACTTGTTGGTGGTGTCGAGCGGAGTGTTGAAGCCCTCACCGTCGCCCAAAAACACCCCCAAATTCTTCAACTTGGTGAACAACCCGGCCTGGTGTGCAGGCACCATTCCTCCGTGTTGCTTGATCTTGTATGTTCTGTAGTACTCCTTGTACTCGTCGGCGTTGGCACGCTTGGAGCCGGTCCAGCCCAAGTCAATCAACATCTCCTTGGTCACTGGCTTGGCTTTCTGGAAGAATCTCCATCTGAAGATTTTGATAGGGTTGAACATTCCAGACCACACCACAAAGTAGATGGCGAGGACCTTGATGATGTGGAAGAAGAAAAAGACACACTGGGCACCCACGTTGACGGGCTCCTGCACGTCCTTCAAGACCATATCGGCGACTTTAGCGTACCCCAATTTTCTGGCGAAAAACGCAGCAATGTTGGACATCTGGTTGGTCAAACACAACCCGGGAGTAGGGGAGATGAAGTCGGGCAAATCCGTGTAGAGCCACACAAGCAAGAAGGTGAGGAACGAGTAGAAGCCAAACGAGTTGAACTCCCACACCGGCATCACCAACTGGCCAGGCCAGCAGTGTTTGGCAATTCTGTCGTTGAGCGAGACTCTCTTCTGGTACTTTTTCTGGTTTGTCTCATACGAAAACAACAACGCGCCGTCTTCGGTCAAGTAGCCAGGGGCAGTCAGCACTATGAAGCCCGAGGGACGAGAGTCGAAAAACACATTTGGCCTCAAGGAAATGGGCAAAGTGTCGAAAACTTTCAACAAGTCCTTGAACTCGGTGGTGGTGGACACCTGGAAGCAGTAATCCTTTTCCATGTCATCGTTGAACCTCAAGTAGATCTCCAATGCCGCAGCATCGACTTCTTTTAAATCTTTCAAGTTTTTCTCTGCCATTGTTGAGGTAAGAAAGATGGAAATAAAATACTTTTGTCGGCGCTGTGCGCCCCACATAACATTGTATGTAGGCCAAGTGGAGAAGAGGCGAGAAAGTGGGGTGGTTGGGAGATGAGAAAGGGCAGGTATAAATACGGGTGGATCCGCTCGAGAAAAACGAGGAGAAAAAAAGCAAAAAGTGGAGAAAAAGGTGTAAAGGGGCGGCGTTACTTTTTGTTGTTTTTCTGGGGGAAATTGTTTTTTCCCCGGCCCTCGTCTCTGATGCTTGTCTGCTTCACGTCACCTCTGTGCTTTTCGCTTCGCGCGTCGGCGCACTCTTCTCGTACCGGAACACCCAGGCGAGGCGCTACACGGAGCAGCCAAAGAAGCGAGCCGTGCCGAGTGGAAGAGTAGTAGGAGATGGGAAGAGAAAGTGAGGGGAGGAAGGAAATGAAAATGTAACGTTACCTTTGTTTTGGTATGCTTATGGTTTGGTATGCCTTTGGCTTGGTTTGCCTTTGCTTTGGTCTGCCTGTTTGCAGCTTTGGTTCTGTGTGGGTGTGTGGTGACTGTGTCAGCTGACCACACACAGAGAAAGAGACAGGCAAAACGGAAGACTCACAAATGGGAATATGTAAAGGTCGATTCTCCGGTTTCTGATTGGTCAGTTCCCACTAAACCAAAGGAGAACCCTTACTTCTCACCAATCCTGCCTCAACCTTCTAATTCCAGTCTTCCTGCCTCCACCTTCTGATGCTAGTCTTCCTGCCATTGCCAACATTTTTCTTCACCAAATCTGACACTATTTCTTCACCCAATCTAACATTTCCTGCCAATACTAACACTTCCAGGCTGCCAAATCCCAGGTATTAATAGCACTCGGCGTTGTGCACAGCCATCTTCTACTTTTAAATCTCACGGCAAGTACCATTGTGAGAAAGCGTGTTTCACCTCCTCAGCCTTGCGGATTCCCACTGTCCACGGCTGAGAAAAAAGGGCAAAGGCCCAACTTTCGGCGACTGCTTCAAACCCCGAGCAGAAAAGCCTTGTTCCATTTTCTAAATTCAGAATGCGAGACGCGATTAAATTCGTCGATACGGGTATTTTCCCGTGAATGTTCCTTCGGCACCCTCGGGGTCTGGACCGGGAAATGCGACCATGACACAGACGAAGAGGGAAAAAAGGTGAGTGAGAAGTAAGGACACAAAAGGACCAGGCAGCAACTAACAAACAAAAAAACAAGAGAAAACAGAAAAAGTCATCGAATCTTTTCAATTTTCGCTTATTTCGATTTTGACAGTTGCCTCCTAATACTTTCTTTTTTGGTGATTGTTCCCTTACATTACCTGATTAAGCGAGACATTTGCCGTATTGTGTTAATTGCGTATTGTGCTTATTGCCTATCTTTGCGGTTTCCGCTTTTCCCATTTTTTTTTTCCTGTCTCTTTTTTTTTTCGCGCCATTTCGCTCTTTCTGGCCAAGAGAAATTTCCGCATTCCTCCATTGAAAACTTTCGAGATAGACCATCTGGTTTTTTTCAAACATTTTTTCAAGAAGTTTTTTCCACTTTTTTTCAGCTTTTTCTTGCTTTCTTTTTACTTTTCGTTAAGCATTCCTCAAACATTCCCCGGCTGGACGGCACCCCATGCCCAAACACCCAGGCTCCCTGCTCCGTCTACGACTGCGCCCACGGGATTCCAACCCTCCTCAACGTAAAACCATGTCACTATCATAGTTCATAACGCCAAATCCCGACTGGCGATTGAGCGTGTAGTATGCAAACTGAGGTGAAACCGCCATGAGTGGCTGAGCGCGACCGGTGAAAAAATTTAATGTTGGTAAATATAGAAAGTATAGGAACCTTACGTTGATTCTGGTTGGTTTTCTTGTGTTTCACGGTGGTTTTCTCCGTCTTTCTCGTCCATATACGCTCGCCCTGGCCCCCCGGGATCTGCCTGCCAAAAATTTCGCCGGCATTTGAAACCTGCCGTTAAATGTCGTAAGGTCATGCACACGGCCCACCATTTGTTTTCGTGTTTCTAGATCGGGCGCAGACACGATATTTTTAACGCATATCGACAGGACTGTCTGTAAATTCCTCGTTGTTTTCCCAAATTCTGCACCGGGTTCTGAGGTTACAGCCACCAGTTCCGGCCGTACATATATGTGGCCCTTCCGACATTTCCAACACTCTTCTTTTTTTTTTTTTCCCTGTTCTTCTTTAAGTTACTTCTCCAATGTTGCTCAAATCGTTGCTTTCTTTGGCAACCTTTGTCACGGCAGCTGTTGCCTCCACTGAATTACCTTCCATTGAAATCATCGGAAACAAATTTTACTTTGAGAACAATGGCTCCCAGTTCTTGATGAGAGGTGTGGCCTACCAGGCCGACACCACCAACTCGTCCGCCTCGTACGTGGACCCCTTGGGCGACGTCGAGAAGTGTAAGAGAGACATCCCTTACTTGCAAGAGTTGCAGACCAACATCATCCGTGTTTACGCCCTCAACACCTCCTTGGACCACACCGAGTGCATGGAGTTGTTGCAGGAGGCTGGCATCTACTTGATTGCCGACTTGTCCACGCCAGACTTGTCCATCGACAGAGCCGACCCAGAGTGGACCACCACCTTGTACAACAGATACATCGAGGTGGTGGACGACTTCCACAACTACACCAACGTCGTCGGTTTCTTTGCCGGTAACGAGGTGACCAACAGTAAGTCCAACACCGACGCCTCTGCCTATGTGAAGGCCGCCATCAGAGACGTCAAGGCGTACATCTCCGACAAGGGCTACAGATCCATCCCAGTGGGCTACTCGAGTAACGACGACACCACCATCAGAGTGGACTTGGCTGAGTACTTTGCCTGCGGTGACGAGGCTGACAGAGCCGACTTCTTCGGTATCAACATGTACGAGTGGTGCGGTAACTCCACCTACAAGGAGTCCGGATACGAGACCATCTCCGACGAGTACAAGAACTTGGGAATCCCAATTTTCTTCTCCGAGTACGGATGTAACGAGGTCCAGCCAAGAAGATTCACCGAGGTCCAGGCCATCTACTCCGACGAGATGACCGACGAGTGGTCCGGTGGTATCGTGTACATGTACTACGAGGAGACCAACAACTACGGTTTGGTGACCATCGAGGACGACGGCGACGTGTCCACTTTGGCCGACTTCAACTACTTGAAGAGCGAGCTCGAGTCGATCGACCCATCCTACGCCACCGCCAACTCTGCCTCCACCTCCCAGTCCGTCACCACCTGCCCAACGGTCAGCGGTGTGTGGGCCGCCGACACTGTGTTGCCTCCAACGCCAAACGAGGCCGACTGTGAGTGCATGGCCAACGCCTTGACCTGTGTGGTTGCCGACGACGTGTCCTCCGACGACTACGCCACTTTGTTCTCGTACGTCTGTGGTGAGGTCGACTGTTCTGGTGTGTCTGGTAACGGTACCTCCGGTATCTACGGTGCGTACTCGCCATGTGACACCAAGCAGAAGTTGAACTTCGTGTTGAACTTGTACTACTCCAACAACGGTGCTTCTGCCTCCGCTTGTGACTTTGACGGTTCTGCCACCACCCAGGCTGCCACCACCGCCTCCAGTTGTACCGCTGTGTTGTCTCAGGCTGGCTACTCCGGAACGGGTACCATCAGCAACCAGATCGACCAGGCCAGCGCTGCTAGCGCCGACGGCACCTCCACCTCCACTGGCACCGGCTCTTCTTCGAGCTCTTCTTCTTCCAAGTCCTCCAGTGACGCTTCCAAGTCTCTCGCTTCCATGTGGGTCGCTCTCTCCTCTTTGATGGTTGTGGGCTGTGGCTTGTTGTTTGTGTAAACTACAATTGAAACAATGTTCGATGCAGCGTAGGCGTATGTTAGTATATGGTATAGCTGGTTCTGCGTAAATGCTCATATTGACATCTCTGAATAGAGTGCTAGTTGTGCGATCACTTTCGTGTTCTGTTTTCTTTTTTGGTGTCTGTTAGTATATGGTCTAACCATTGGGGTATCATAAGGCGTTATTGTCGTCGTCCATCACCATCTTGCGTATATCCCAAAAATACTCGCTGCTGAATGGCTTCTGGCGATCAAGCTTGAAGTGCTCGTTGGGCGCAAACCAGTGGTGTGTCTTCTTCCGGATCTTGGCTTCCTCTTTCTGGAATTTCGCTATGAGCTTCGGGTTGAGCTGAAATTCGTCACCGGCATTCGCGCTGAGCGCTGAGCTGCGGTCGCTGGACACTGTGGAGACTGTTCGTTGCGTGAATGCGCTCACTCCGCGCTCGCCAGTCATTGTCGGTGGTGGCATTCGGTAGTGGGGTATATCGTTCGGCTCCAAGTCCGGCAAGTCGTCAAACACATTGTCGTCCTCGTCCATGTTGATCCAGCGCAAGTTCTCTGCATCGTACTTCATGTTACCCTTGATCGTCTCTGCTCTCTTGTCGAAATCTTGTGATGTAATCAACGAGGGATGCTTCCTGATTGTTTCATGAATTTGCTCGTCAAACCTCAAGAGATCGTGCTCGTTACCTTCCCACCTCTTCGTCCTGGCGTTGAATTTCATCCTTCCGTTCCCGCTGACAACCGGTGCCGCAGACTTATCGTTGAGATATCTGACCAAGCCAACACCTGACCGCAGAGCAGACTTGACCATTCCCTTTGCGGGAGCTTTCTTGCGTGGACTCGCTTTCATTTGCTTTTGCTTCTCGGTGATCTCCATATACTTCTCCAAGAGCTCCTTCTTCGTTCTCTCCATGTTGTAGTTGAGTTCCTCGTCTTGTTGGTCAAGCACGTCGTCGAGCTCCTTTCTGTTGTGGAACAGCGGCATTCTGCCTAGCTTTTTGATGAGCTTGTTGGAGTTATTGAAAACCGGGTGCTCATTTTTGTTAAGGGAGCCTGCAAGGTCCATCGTAGACCTGAATTTAGACTGTTTAGACAGTTTGAGCGAGTTCGGAAACACGGGCATCGACATTTTATGCTGGATGCGGCGATTATCTGTACTGGACGACTGAAACTGTCGGAGCTTGCTTGGCTCGATTTTGGTGGGCAAATTCAAGTCAAATCCATCCTCGAAAGATTCGAAATCGTCTCGGGTGTATTCATAGTTGACCGTCCGCTCGTTCTCTAGTGCGTCCCTGTCTAGAATCGACTCCTGTTGGAATCTATGCAAGTCTTTGAGTTTCAACGTGTTCACATCGTCGCCATGACTCTTCTTGTACCTCAGATATAGCTCCTGGTCTTCAATTTCTGCCTCCTGCTGTAACTGCTTCTTTTTCCTCGAAAGCTGCTCACCAGCACGGCTGGTGTCGGCCCTGTGTGAGTTCTGACCTCCGCTGCTATAGATGCCGCTCTCCTCCTTCCCGAAAATGTCGTCGAGCTCCTCGAAATCCTCCTCGTTCATTTCAGTGATGTCTGTCTGTGTTCCCTCACTGTAATCGCTCAAAGAGCGCCTTCTGATTGGCAGAGAGGTCAGAAGAGTCGCCGGCAGAATCCCCGAGTCCATCCTTGCGTGCTTTGCCTGGTTCAACTTCAAGTTCTGTGAGTTGAGCCGATCGGGCACCTCGTCATCACTGAAAGTGAGCTCGTCGTCGTTATTCTCGGCGTACTTCGACAAAATCTTCGGAGATAGCGTCGGGCGAGGCCGCTCAAGCTTTGGCGGCGTGAAGTCAGAGATCCCGCCCGGGTTGAGCCGGAGTGTTCGCATTTCATCTATGGGGAAAAGGTCATTATCGTTGGCGTAGTCTAGGCCCGATTCGAAATTGTCAAGATCCGGGTTTTCGTTCCACCGCAGTAGAAGCGCCGACTTGCTTTGTTTTCTGGATATTCGATCCTTGGCCATTGGGTTATGCTCGGTTTTGTTTTTATTGGGTGTGGTTTATTTACGTATAGTTGAGAGAGGTAAACACCGGAGGTGCACACCCGTACACCAGTGCATGGAAGTTGCACCCAAAAATGTGAAACTGTGAGATTCTGAAATTTGTATTATACCACCGTGACGTAGTGAAATTCAGAAATCTCCTTCACCAAGTTGACATTGCCCGTGTCGTTATTTCTCTGGTGATTCGGCTGGAAAAGCGGCAAGGCAAAAATCGGGATGTTTGGGTCTGCAAAGTTGGATATCTCACTGGAGAAGTATGGGGTTATGCCCACTGCACAGAGCAACACTAGAACCAACAGGAACACCGCCAAATTCTTTGCAATTGCCCAGTTTCTCCGTCTCCGCTCCCGCACAGACAATATCGGGTCCCTGAAAATCTTCCTGGATTTTGTCCAGAACAAGATCGTCGTGTGTACTCTGTCCACCCACGGAAATAATGTGAGTGGTAGCATCACATACAAAAGTAGGTGGCACACGATAAAGTCGAAGCCGAACAGACACATCTCGACTGTTTTCACGCAGAACTCCCGAAACGGCTGGAGAAACACGTGGAAGCCGAAATTCCTGTATTTCCACCGCCCGCTCCACCACGCCTTGTTGGACTCGTTGCCATCTAGCTCTTTGGTGATGATGCAGTAGGTGAGATTCTCCAATAGCTGCAAAACCTTGAAAACGGCAATGAGAGCACAGAGCGACCGTGCAGCGTTCCATTGGTGGAGGAACATGACGAGTTCCAAAGTTAGAATGGCGATTATCACTGAAATCACCCGGGCCACTCCAGCCACGACCAGAGGGGTTTTCTTGAAACACACGGTGAGCAAGTTGCCCAACGTGAGGGCGAAAATGAAAAACAAAAAGTTGAAAGCGACACTTGCAGCCACGGGGAATGCAGCCAACACCAAAATTCGCAATATCGGGTTCACCTCCGCCGGCTCGCTCACGCCTGTTTGAGCAGTGATGTATAGGTACGGAAGAAAGTACACCGCACACTCTAGCGCCGGCACGCCGATGTCCAAGTGGAAATTTCTCCACGAGGTGGTCCCGGCCAAAGTCTCGACGATCTCCTTATTTTTCGGGTTTTTCTTCCTGCCTGTGAATTTCCTCCGCTGCGCTCTCTTGAATGCTGGCCATCCTCCAGATCTTCGAAGAACACCACCACCAAACCACCTGAGGAGCTCGCCGTAATCCACCATGAACTTCCCAAAGGCAAACTGGTGCGGATTGAAGACAAACGGAGCAAAACAGAGGGAGACGAACGTTAAGTAGAACCAGAGGAGCGCTGGCTGCCACATACTAATGGTTGCAAAAACCACCACCAACACCCCCAGCACGCCCGGGTAGATCAGCACGTGCGCGTACTTTTGGAAGATCTCACTGAAGGTCCGGCGTGTGGTGGCTATTCCACGGCCCGTGGGCACATACCGAGCTCCGCCAAAGTGCAAGTTGTCGATGAATGCTCGGGCATAGGCATTACAAGCAACCACCTCAAACAACGGCGCCAACGAGAAGAAATGGAGACCGACCCGCTTGACCATCTTCCTCACGCCCTTCTCGGTGAGTTCCTGGACGACCAACGGCAAGAACGAGATCAGAAGACAGATGAACATCAGCAACACAAACCGGTTGACCCAGTCCAACACAGGAACCAAATCGTAGCAGCCAAAGGGCATCAAGGACTCAGACACAGGGCGGGACTTGTCCACCACACACATGATCGTCTCGTGCTTCAACGCACCCAAACTCATCAACACCGCCATGAACAAGTTCACCGAGTACAAGATGAACATGTTGTTGACGTGGAAGCCCGCGTGCGCATAGTAGAACAGCAAGAAGCGGTCGATGCCGAGTCTGGTGCCCATATAGTACACCTCACGCGAAAGCAACTGCTCGCCCATGCCGGCCCCAATTTTCGTGGTGAAGTTGAGGATGGTGTCGAACCCCAAGTCCCGGCCCTTCCCGCACTGGTAGTAGTCGCAGTGCTTGATGATGCCCCCACGGCAGACGGCGTTCATGCCCGCGTAAATATCCTCGTTCAAGTGGAGCCCCTTTTGCGCCTTGGAGATGCCTCCCCTCGTGCACATGAAAATCCCATTGATGAAGTCCGGGTGGCCGTAGTGGAGCTTGGCGTTGATGGTAGAAAGTGTGCGTGCGAACAAGGTGCCAAACGTCTGCTCCTTGCCTGCGGTGACATCGCCCAAGACTCCAATGCTCTCAGAAAAGATGTGCTCGCGTGCACCCACCATGGCCACTTTGGGCTTCTTAGGCACGAAATTCATCCCTGGAACATACTCGAGCGAAGGGTCCAAGTCCATCTCGTCAAACTCAGCTAGCACAGACCGGATCTTGAGACACTCCTCGATGTAGTTGTCCTGGTTGGCGTCGATGGTCTGCAAGTACTCTCCGCGGTGGAAGATGATGGCGTGGTTCTGGTTGTCGGCTTTTCCGTCGCCCAAGATCGGGTTCCCCGAGAGTTTGATCCGGAACTTCTTGAGTCCCTGGCTTCCTGCGTGCGAAGTATGGAGAAGCACAGAGTAGTAGGCGACTGTGCCGTCGACGAGTTCTTTCTCGAGGTAAGACACATGGAGGTTCGGGAAACTCTCAAAGAGCACCCGGACGCTTTCCTGGTCGTCCTCGTTGAAATCCTGGAGCTTCTGCATCGACACCAAAAGCCTGAATTTGCGCCGCGCAAATGTGTCAAGCTCCGTCTCCAAGTCAGACTCGTCAGCCAAGTACTCGCTCTCCTCGTTGTATGTCTCCAGGTAGTACAACACCTTCAATGCTCTCTCGTAGTTGTAGAATCCGGAAATTGTCCGGAAGAGCGTTTGGTACCGCACCGATGCCCACAATCTGGTTCGCATCTCATACTCAGGCAGAGAAAACTTGAACCCGATAAATTCAAAGGGAATATCGTCCAACTGGCTCTGGACAGTCTGTTTCTTTGTTTCACCGCCGAATATCACATTGGCCGAGTTGGCGGTGTCGATTCCCGCCGAGCTGGCGTGGGTCAGTAACTTCAGGTCCTTCACAAACAATTTCCACTCCAGTCTGTGGAGTCTCTTGAGGTACTCCAAGATGGAGATTTTCAGCGCTGGGTTTTCTTTCAAGAGCTCCGACATACTCAAAATGATCTTCTCGGAATAATGGCACGCCAAAACGGTGAATGCTGGGATCGACTCAATTGGTGTTGGTGGTGGTAACTGGCTCAGTAAGGATCTAGCAAAGAACGAAATGCGCCGGGAGGCTTCCTCGTTGGTTGCGAAAAAATCACTCATTTTCACGGACGTCGAGTCTTCCTGGTAACTGAAGAAAATTGGCTGCTTCTTGGTTCCCTGGAGCAGCTGGTGCTCTGTTTCTTGCAGGTACACCAATTTGTTGGCTTGTTCAATGGAGAGAAGATGTTCCTTGTATAGGGAAATGACAATGCAGTTCCAGATCTTGGAGATGGCGAATCTGCTCTCCCCATCGGAAATGCCATGGAAATATATCTTGTTCAAGATTCTCTCGGGTAATTTCCCAAACTTGCTCTTCCAGGGCTTGAATATGGATGTGCCCTGAGAGTACGACAAGATCGCCGAAAACACGCAGTTGCAAATGATGTACCACAAGTAGGCGTCGAGGAAAAATAGTGTGAAGTTGGTCAAGATGAGCAACGCGGCGGTTATCATGGCAAAATTCAGACACACCGCTTTCCCCAACCAGACATCTCCACTGCATCTGCTGAGGTCCATGGTCACCAAGATCCTCAATGGGTCCTTCATGGATAGTGCCAAAAAAAAGTACGACTCGGTCATTTTTGCAAAGAAAACACTTATCCACAACACAACAGAGCACACCCTGCTTTGGCTTGAAACAGGCGCAAAGTTCAGCGTGAAGAGTGTGCGTTTCACGTTGGCTGCTGGTTTCCGTGTGAGGAAGAATAAATCAGAGGAGGGAACCACACTGAGGTACACGGTGGACGCAATGGAGAACACCAAATGAGCAGTGCCCACCACAGTTCCAACGTGCGAGTGCACGTTCCAGTCCTTAAACACGAAGATGTAGACTGCTGGCGCCACGTTGAGTGCCAACATGAAAATCACCAAACTCAACTTGGCTGCGAAATTCTCCCCGCGCAAAACTCTCCGCGGAACATACATCCACTCACCAACAAGGCCACACAAACACACAAAACACGCCACAGCGCCGCCCAAGCTCACCACGGCCAACTGCACTTGCGGCGCCGGCTCGGAATTTTTCGAAAAATCGTAGTTTTTCGTGTACATGGCCGGCGTGTTGAGCGAGATGAAGTACCAGAACAGAGCCAAGTGGATGATCCAAATTCGGTTGAAGTTCACCACCAAATGCATCCACGACCGCTTTTCCAAGTACGTCTTCACAAAACAAGACGACCAGTCGACTTGCAGAAGCCGGCTGTACCGCTCGGCAATGGCAAAACTGTGGAGTTTCTCTCCGGTGCGCACACTCATCAGAACCAAGTTCTCGCTGCTCCAGAAAAACAGATTGACGTCGTCGTAGCCGATGATCTTGCTGTGGTCGGCATTCTTCTTCCGCACGTATGCTCCGCCCACACTGTCGAGCTGCTGGTCCCGCAAGAAGTTGTAAATGGGTGTAATCACCAGATCCAAGAATTCGCACTCTCTGGCTTCCACCTGTGGACCACTCACATAGTGATCCCACGCACACTTAAAGATGAAACACAAGCATTCGGGCATGAACCTGATGTTGTTTGCTTCTCCCCAGATCAAGAGGAAAAGGGCCAACTGGTGCAAACAGTCTTTCTCAGTGAACTGCGCCATTTTCTCCCGCCACTTGTCGTCCATCACATACATGGAGTTGGCATCTGAGGCATCGGGCAATCTCACCGGTTTGCCCCTCAAAAATTTCGGGAGCTGGCTCCATTTCTCGTTGAGCTCCTTCTGGCTCTCATTGGCGGCGTCCAAGTCGTAGTATGCAGCGAAGTACCACATCTTGTAGTTCAGCAGATCACCTCCAATCATGTCTGCGTGCACAGACAAAAGAGCCATGGGACAAGTAGTCCGAGACGCACGTGAGTCCAAAAGTGACATAAGATATTCAAACATGTTGGTGACATTGTCCTGCTGGAACCCGAATCTGGATCCGATTTCGTTGAAAATGGCCCGGATGGTGTCTGTGGAAATTGAGGCACCATTGTCCGAGCACCACAGAGAGTAGTAGGCCAAATGGGGTTTTGGGGGAGCGGAGTTTGGGGATTTTGAGGAGACAGAGTAGAAACCGCCACTGTCTGACATAACGAGAAACCTTCTTTTTGGGAGTTTTGGGGTTTCTGGGGGTGGAGGTGGAGGTATAGGGAAAAGTAGAAAAGTGGGTATAACGACCACAAATGGCTGCGAAAGTCTGTGCAGGTGTGGAAGTGAGTATGGGGAAACCAAGAGTTGGCAAAAGGAGTGAAAAACGAAAAAAAAAAAAAAAAAGCAATTGTTCAGATGAATATAAATATGAATTTTGAGTTGAGTGATATGCCCAATAGCATTTGTTCTGTTTACGTTTTTGACTTCTCTTTTGACTTCTCTCTTGCTGGGTCATGGTATTCTCACACGTGACCAATGACCATATAACTATTTCATTTTTCTCCTTATGCACTTAACCAAATCTTGCCGGTCGTAATTTTACACTTTCTGCGTTTCTCAACCAAAAATGAAACTTCCAACATTCATTTCATTTCTTCGTCAAATGCAAATCTCCGCTAAGTCCGGGGACTTTCCCCATACCCAGTGTAGCCGTAGAAGCCGTTGGGGTTTCTAGAATCATGACCCTCCGCTCCTCCACACAGGACCAACGGCCCGCTAAAGTCACCGGATATAATGGGGAGACAGTGAGGAGATAATGGTGGAATGATGGAGAGGATTATCCGGGCCGAAGCGATGACGTCATGATAATATGCGATGATGATTATTGATTTGGTGTTCCAGAGTAACGAGACGGGAATATTTGGGGGACTGGACGTTGTGGCTGCAATTTCTGGTGGGTCCCCAGATTTTGCCATATGTGTATTTGCGCGCATTACAAGAACATTACTAATAGTGATGGACAACCACATTCCAGTGAGAGGTTTATTCAGATTTAGTCTTTGTCGATTGACCCTTACTAATCGCCGATGGCAACAATGGTGACTAAGACATTCATAATTAATAAGTACGGGGATTTTCATGGGATTTGCTGGTGATTTCTTGGTGCGGCTGGATATAGTAAGCAGGGCCGGAGAAATGTCAGTATGGGGAAACTAGAATAATAGGAAAAAGAAATAGAATGAACCAGAAAACTGGAAGTGAGATATTTTATGATGTTTTTGTTTTCATTGACTTTTTCATTGAGTGTCATTCGGTCCTCGGTGGTGTGGCGGAGTGATCGTACAATTCTGTCAATTACATATATCGGTATAGATGATGGAAGAATGTCTCGGAACTAAAACGAATGTGTGCATGGCCGCGTGCTCCTAACCACTCATGACAAGTTTGAATTTCTGTTGACTGACATATATATTGTCTTGATTCCTGTAAAATCAAAATTAAAATGTTCACGTATGGCTGCTGGCCCAATCGAAGACTATGTTATTGCTCACCTGATGGCCATTAAAGTTAGAGACAAGCTCATTCAGGATACAGTGCGGTTGGCACCCTTGAGGGTTCTCGTGCTACAGGCGAACGTTCTAGATCTGTTGACGCGAAGACTAGAGAGATTGAAGAGAGAAATACGAATGGCAGAGGGAAGAAGACAAAGTATGTGAGTGGAGAATTGAAGATCGGTGGACTGGCCCTGGCGCTTGTGTGCAGGAAAGAGACACCGAAAGGAAGAATACCTATCAAAAAGAAAAGAAAAGAGCAGAATTGTGGTTTTTGAGGAATTTTGTCATGACTGTTGCTTTCACGAAAAACTATTACGTTCATATGGAATGAAAACTAGATTTTTGTTTGCTTTGGGTGGTTATTTGGGTGGAAAAAGAAGGTCTCGGCAAGGAGCTATAGAATGTCATTTTGGATAGACAAAAGGGGAAACTACTGCTTGGTTATGTTTTTTCTGTTGCTGTTTTCACTTCTCTGCTTTTCATTTGGGGTTTTCGGGAATTTATAGACTTGTGTTTGAATGTATATGAGGTTTTAGGAACAAACACTGTTAGGTAGAGTGTACCGAACTTATTGATGATATTCTTCAAATTTGATATGAGAAAAAGTGTTTATGGTAATTTAATACAGGAAATACTTCATTATCAGGCCTAGCTGTAGTCAGCGTAGTCTTTGTCTCTATCTTGAGTCTGTCACTACATAGTCAGAACACACCCACCTGTCAAATGACCAACCCGAAATGAATTTTACAACCAACTCAATTCTTTTTTAATAGAGTATACTCAAGATCATTAACACAGTGATTTTACAAGCTCTCTTTTTTCTTATTTCTTCTTTTTTTTTTTTCTCAGTGGTTTCACCTTGTGGCTGCAACTGCCTAAAACCCTCCTAGTGCGACTGCGAAATCAAGCAGGGGCAAGTCGAGGTGCACCCGAGCATAAAAGTGTCACGCCGACTAAAAACCTCAAACGCCCTACACTTTTTTTCCTTCATTTCAATGAGCGAGTCTGTGCTTTCTGATACTTCAGACTCTTCCTGGGTCACCTTGAACCCGGAGACAGAGGCCTTGGCTGAGAGATTAAGTGAGGTAGAGTTGAAAGTGGAATCCTGTGAGCAGGCCATAGAGGAAATGAGAGAAAGCCAGATATTGGTGGAAGTGCAGCAGGTGGAACTGAGCCAGAACATGAAAGAGACACCGGATGAGAACCGAAAGGAAAATTTACCGACTGATTTGGAGGATCCTTTCCAGGACCAGCCGGGCCATCTTGTTCTGGTCCCTACCTTTTCTGAAGATGCAAAAAAGGCTGAAAGGGCCGGTGTGGTGTTCCCAGAAAGTCTCCGTGCGAAATTGGAGGCAGTGAAAGATTCGGGGAAGAAGGAGGGGTACCTCTGTGGATTCGAGCATCCCGACGATGCGGAAACCTTCTTTGATGACCTTGAGAAAGTTTTCCAACCGGAAGACTCAGAGGCTGCTAAAGTCACTGAGGTGTACTTCAGGTTGGGTGGATTCCTCAGTGTGTGGGCAGCAGAACAGTGCGGCACAAACACTCCGCTGGAGACCTGGGAGACATACTGGGACTTCCACCGGGCATTGTGGCGTGTCTATAGGGAGTTTGGGCCTTTGGCTGACTTCATGGACGTCCAGTTTCTCTTGATTCCTGGCTCTATTAGCTTTGAAGAGTTGGTGGAGTGTTTCACCCACTGCGTTCCCCGGTTGAGCCCAGAGTTGGCCAGCGAGCAATTCTTGAAGTCCTACTTCCTCACCTTCCTTCCTACGGATGTGATGACGGCCACGGTGGACAGACGGTTTGACACTTGGGTGGAGATGTATGAATGGGTGAAACGCGAATATAGTGCGGAGGAGTTGAAGAATATGCTGGTTCGTGAGGAGGCTCGGAAGGTATTTGGAGATGAGACAGCCACTAGCAAGTGAGATCCCGAAATAAAGCATTTCCATAGTTTGTGTAATTGTCTCAATTTTTTTTTTTTTTTTTTTGGTTTTTTCTTTTGTATTTCTGCCCACTTCTGCCTCTGTGTGTGGTTCTCCTCCTCGCAGAGTTTTTGGCTGCAAATTGCGGCACCATCAAGTACTGCCCACAATATAAATACCGCCCCGTCTCTGAACATTACAAGGAGGTTCATATACTTTCCTTTTCCATTTGAATTTTTCTCATAATGAGCGACTTCAGCCAACTGAAATCAGCGGGGACTGACCCAACTCAGCAGCTCACTTCAGATAAAGATCAGATCTCAGGCTTGTTGGATGAACTCAGAAATCAGCTCCCTGTGACAAAGCGTAAGATTACCAACGAGAACGAGCCACTGAACCAGAAAGCCCCAGTCAAAGAATCGGGCAGGAGAATCGCAGATGAGAATACTGGCAAGCTGAAGGATTCATCTGAACCAGTACAACAGAGTCCTCACAAGAAGGCCAAAGTCGAAGACTCAACCTCAAAATCAGACTCTTCATCTTCCCAAACTGAAGATGAACAATCTTCTCAGGAAAACCAATCTCCTCCCAAGACAAAACCAGTCAGGGTACAGTCAGATATAACGACGCTCATCAATGATAGGGAAGCGTATGAATTGGGGTATTTCGACAAGAAATACAACGACAAGGGGCCTTATCTTGCCCTGAAGGCTCAGTTCAAAAAAGTGCCTAATTGGGGACCACCAGAATGCAAGGATGTGAATGCGCTCCAGGAATCCAGAAGAACGCCCCGCATCCAGTGTATGCTCTCTGGAATCGAGCCCGTGGAAGTTGTGGAGGCGTTTTTCCTAAATCAGGAAAGGCAGTATGTCGACGAGCCACAGTCCCAGTCTTGGGCCGATATCTCGTTCGACATGTGTCTCAACTTCACCGGCCGGTTGAGTGTGTGGGCCCGCAACAAATTGAACGGGAAATTCCCCTCTGAGATCTGGGAAACGTACCAGGACTTGAAGACAGATGTGACTGCTGCTTGTGCGAGGATCAGAATTGAGCGCACCAAGGCAGACCACGACTTGTTGACGCCATGGGAAGCTCTGCTGTTGGACGAGCTTGTGGAGGAGACTGAGCAGCTCATTCCACTTGTCAGTTACGATCTTACCATCCCCGCTGTGTTGAAGAATGTGTTCCAGTTGCTGTTGCCGAAAGCCTTGTATGAGCTCAGTCTTGACATTGGGTTTGAGAGATGGAAGGAGATACGTGACTGGGTGAAGAAGGAGCAGGCGGAGAACGGGCGGAAGTGGGCGTGAGACTTGAATGTTGAAGACTGTATGTTTTTGTGGGCTTCCGTTTTTTATTTCTTTTATTTTGGTTTGATTTCTCGGTATTTCATTGTTGAAGAGTACACAGTGACAGTAAGACAGGAAGTAGAATAATCGTAGAAACAAGAAAGCCATATGCCTCTCTGAAAGTCAATCTCTGGATCATTTTCACAATAAAGTACCAAAAAACTTCAACTCACAAACTTTTTTTTTGACCAGTTTCACACACAATCCATAACCATGTCTCTGTCCTATTCCTTGAATCTGGTGGCTGCAAAATAAAGCAGGGGCGCGCCGTCGACCCACATTATCACGCTTGCAAACCAGATCCCACAACTATAAATACCCCTATTCCCCCCTCCAATTTCCTTTTTTATTCAATTCTCTCCACCTGATTACATTCACCACATGTCCTCTACAGAAGTCTCCACTCCATGCACCACTTCCGTGGCCTCTCTGAGATCCCTGTCTCCTCCCCCAGACTACGCAATATTTTGCCAGCAGAGCAAGGAAACACTCACTAACTTCGAAAAAAAAATTGGCAATGTGGGCCTGCTGGACAGAGACCTGTATGTTGAAGACATGCAGACGCTAATTGACGCCTTTGAGACCCGCCTCGATGCGCAGTTGGAGGATTTCAAAATTGAGCTTTCCTCCATGGCAGATCCACTGCCCCAGGAATTGTCCGACTCCATCAAGACCGGCAGCAGCCCCAATTGCAGAAGTGACTTGGGCCGTCAGTATAGAGAGTGCATTTGCAATGTGAAACTTTCGGGGAACGAGCCGCCAGTCACGCTTCAGAGACTACTTGATACGTATGAGGCGCATCATAAACCCAAGACTGAGTGGGTGAAGAAAATTGGGGATTTCTGTGCCTGTTTCCAAGGGCCCCTAGCTGAGTGGGCGCGAAAAACGCGGGGCGAGAAAAACTGGCAGCAAACTTGGTGGACATATGGCCAGTTGAAACGAGACCTCCAGAAACGGTACTGTTGTGAAAATCTCGATGTGAACATTTCTGACCGTGACTTTTTCACTTTGGGCCCTTACACGCTGTTCACCGTGCTTGTGGACGAGTTTGAGGAGTTGGTGCCAAAAGTCAGCCCTGGCTTGCTGGCGCGCGAAAGTCTCATTGCTCGGTTCCAGACACTCTTGCCAGACAAGTTGAGAAGGGAAAGTTACGACTGTTGCTATGATGACTGGCGGGAGGTGAAGGATTGGGCAGAATATAAACTTGTGGTTCTGGATGGCCAGTATGGCTGGGAGGTACAGAGTGGATAGTGGAATTGATGGGTGTTTATGGAGATGATGTAGAAAAGCACGAGGTTGGGTAATTTGTAGTGAATCATGCATCTACGTTTTGTTTCGAAGGTGAAGCCTAGTTCCTTTTGTCTTGGTCATAAATTTAGGTGTTTATCGACGTAATCTGTATCATCTCATCAGCATCAAGACCTAAATAATGTTAGGTGATCAATCTCAGGTAACTAATATATCTTTCGCACCCAATCCAGTGCGCATTTTCATTTGCACCCAAATGTTCCCCAAAAAATATTTCCTAGATTTTTCAAATCTACGGCTTCTTATAATTAAATTCATATTCCATTAAACTCAATTCTCTCCCTAAATGAGGTTTCTTGCCTCGAAGATCTGCTGCGCGCTGTCACGAACGGATTCCTGGACAGTCCTCAACTTGAACCCCAAAATGGCCCTGGTCCTCGAGTTGTCAATTGTAGCCTTCTTCTTAAACTGCTCTACATCGGACCCTGGCTTTCCCACAGGCACGTTTTTGGTGAGTTCGGGGAATTCCTCGTGCAAAACATCGACTATGGTCTGCTCAGAGAAAGGACCGCTCTGGAGCAACAACCTCTTGTTCTTTGCCTCTTCCTTCTCAAAGGCCACAAGGTGAGCAGCAGCAACATCACGCACATCCACGGCGTCAGCGTTCGAGTGCAGCCAGCCGTCGTCCTCGGGCTTCAACTTCAACAACCCGCTGATTATCTCCGAGGAAGTATTCAACGTTCCTGCCTTGGCCTGCTCAAAGAATGGCTGCGGTCCAAAAGTGTACACTGGGTTGACCACCGACAAAACAAAGTTCGGCTTCTCGGTCTTGACAAAGTCCCACGCGGCCCTTTCGGCCAAAGCCTTGGATCCGAAGTACCCGAATACGGCATCCTTCAAGCTGGTCTCCCACGTCAACGGCGACCACGTGTCCTCATTGTCCACTGTCTCCGAAGTAAGAGGCTGGGTGATGTCTGCCATGGCTGCGTAGGACGAAGTCACCACAACTCTCTCAATCTGGGGCCCGAATTTTTTGATGGCTTTCAACACATTCACGGTGCCGCTCACCGCGGGCTCCAACAACTCCTTGGCCACGTCGGTGATGTTGAAGTGGAAGGGCGAGGCGGTGTGGAGGAACACTGTTGCTTCTGGGTGGTTTTTGACAAACTGGTCAAATGCGCCCTCGGCCTCAAGGTCCTTGACGATCTCGTACGAGAATTTTGGGCTTTTCAACTGTCTTGACAAAGTCTGGCCTTTTTCCTCAGATCTCACTGTGCCAGCAACAGAGTAGCCTTTGGCCAAAAGCTGCTGAATAGTGTGGGCCGCAATAAAGCCCGAGGCGCCAGAAATTAAAACGGTAGTCATTCTTTTTTGTCTTGTTTGTTTGTTGTTGTTGTGTTTGTTGTTGTTGTGTTTGGTTGTATCGAATTATTTGATGGAGAACAAAAATTACCGGGGGAATCGGCCTCCTTATATAGTCTTCCACCTTGCATTGTGCGTGGTGGTTATATCCGTTGCTGCTGATTTGGGTGCAAAACCGCGCGGTGGAGTTAGGCCGAATCGGGGGGCGCCACAGGACTTTTAGATTCCCGCACTGCGGTGAAGTAAGACCGCATTGAGAGACTATCACAGACGATTCTGGAGAAGCTGACAAATTTCAAGAAAGCGGGAGGTTAATGGTTTGGGAATGACAAGCAAAAGGTTGAGATTATTAATTGTCAGTAGAAACGAGGGAAGTGGATGTAACTGGTACTGGCCGTTGTAGATTTGATTGAAAAAAAGAGAAGAGCGAGAGTTAGGTGGAACCCCAGTAGGTAACAGCACACAATTTAAAAGATGGGAAATAGTCAATGTTCCATGTTTTTAGGTTTTTCCAGTTGAAGGCTCCACATCATCGATTTCCTTTTCATTTCTCTGTTCAATATCCTTTCCTTTCTGTTGGTGTCGTTTGACGGTCTCCTACTCTCGCCTGTGCCGTTTAGTCTGGTTAGGCGCGTTTTCGCAGCAACAGTGACGGCCAGGGTTTGCGGCCAAACAAACCCGCAACATATGTGACTATCAAAACTTACGGCCGAATTTTGATTCGATTAATAATGGAAGTTTGAGTTTGATGGTGAGTGGGAAAGGTCGGAGTTTGGGGAGGTTGGAGAGTTTGGGGAGTTTGAGCTTAGTAATTGTGATGGTCTGATGACTGTGGCAATGGCACCCTGGAATCTTGAAACTTCGATATGATGAATGATGAGGACGTCAAGATGAATCGGAAAAAGAACATGAAAATATGTTATATGAGAAATGTGAATTGTTCGAGTGATCTATCAAGGTCTATTGAAATTTCGGAGCATGGTGAAATCCCAATGAACTCTCACTTCGCTTCTTTTCTCAATTCAGAAATGCGCATGTTGAAGACTACAAATTAGCAATACCGATAAAATAGCTGACGCTCGAACATTAAACTCGAAAAATAGATTTTTTCGTCCCGATGAAGCTCGAGTGGTTTGTTGTATCTATTATACCAAACCAAATCAAGACTCCACGTTCTTCTCTCAAGCTAGCTCCTTCTCATTAACGAGAGTACTGGCAGCATTGACTTCCCACATTCTTGAGAATCAGCCAATGTGACAACAAGAGAATGAGTCAATCTCAGAAACATTCTACTTCAGACCATCTCTTTATATTCGTTTCCTTTGTTTACCTTTTCCTGTACTCACCCTTCTTCGTTTACACTCCCTGTACCCAAATGCAATCAGGGAAACTTTTGGCTGCGAAATGCTGCGAGATTCTCATAAGTATGGCACACCGAGTATCCACCATCAAAGCTTCTTTTGAATCATTTTCTTCACTGAACATGATTACCAACTCACAGGAAATACCTTTGCCTTCTTCCAAACTCGACATAAAATCTTTAGCACTGCGTGCTCTCGACGACAACATCTGGATGCTTCTGGCGCTCAGAGACAGCCAAATACGGACCTTCTCTATTGTCAAACCCGAAATCTCAAAACAAGAATCCCAAGAGTTTCTCAGGCTGTCTGGCTACGACGACATCACCAACTTGATAGAGCTCCTCAAGCTCAAAAAGATCTGGGTGGAGAAATGCCCATACATACTCACACCGGAGCACACGCAACAGGAAACGCTTCATTTCTTCCACACCTTCGAGAAGTACTTGGAGCCGTGGAACCTTTCGTGGACCGTTGCTGCCGAACTCTTAGAAATGAGCTTCAGCAATGAGTATATCAGCGAATCTGGAATGAGTGAAATCTATTCGTTGTTTCTCTCAAAAGAACCTCTCGGTGTCGACTTGCTCACCATCTTTGAAGGCTACGGACACTGCAAGTTGACCTTGTGCCTGACTCCGAAGAACTCATTTGCCTTCATGTATCGATTGCCCGGCTGCAGTCTGCTTCGGGACGTGAGGAAGTGCGTTGAGATTGTAGCAAATACGTATGGAGTGGGTCGTCATGTGCCTGAAATTTACCAGGCCCTTCTTCCCGACCAGCTATTTGAGTTGAGCATAGGTGAGCTTTTCAAAGACTTGGATGGGATCCACCGCTGGGCAGCGGAAAACATTCAGAAGTTGGGAGAGGATTTCAGGTGGGAGTATTGAGGGAGATAGAGAGAAGAAGTTACTGGGGATTGGAGATTCTGATAAAGAGAAATTGAGATCGGGAATGAGGATGGTGAATATTACGGTTGCGGTGATGTTTGAGTTTTGTGTAGGGCTTTTCAGTCAAGCAAACACTATTATCGACTTTTCGAATGTGTCTATAATGACGCGTCTGGTGACAATGGGAATCCACAGGCAAATGGCTGCAAAATCATGCAGGGGCAAACAAAATTGCCATATAAAGTCAGCCAAATCTTCCCAAATATTTCCAAACCCATATCATGTCAGACTGGGAGACCGACGACTTTACCGACGAAATTTCAACGCAGTCTCTGCAAGAGAGCTTAAGGGAGAGACTCGCCCGATCAGATCTCCTGGGTGATTCCGAAGTAGGCACCATAGCTGACGGCAGAAGAATCCCAAGGTACCCATCTCCGGTCCGCAACTACAAAACCGAGTGGGAGGAAAGAGGGTTCATTCTAGACTCCAGACCTGAAATTCCGGAACACGATTTGGAACGTTTGCACCTCTTTTCCCGTCTTTTCGAATCCATTGTCGAGCCAGAGTTGTATCCCCACCGTCCAGCAGCGCAAATGATGGTCTCAAAGCTTACTGTTAGGGCACGCCTGAATATTGGGTTGGGAGGTTCTCGTCGATCGGTCGACGAGCAATTTCCGACTTATATATCCCTCAAGTCTACACTATTTTCAAAATGGCTAGGGGTAGACCCAAACGAGCACGATTGGGAATTTTTCAGTTTGCAGCAATTTGATCTGTTTGACCAGGCAAATGAAGCTTTCGCCAGATAAGACCCCAAGTTAAGCATCAAGGATATATTTTCCGACCGGATAGGCAAGATCTATTGTGCCCTCTTGCCTCCCCAATTTAATTGCGCGCCCTTTTGTCGTCCATGGGAATATTGCAGAGACCATATCGCTGATGAAATTGCAAGGTCAAAAACGCTTCAGTGAAAGCCAGTTGGGAATCATGCGAGAAATACAGTACGTTCGTGAGATTGAATGAATGTTTACTGTTAGCGATTTCTCTACCACATCTTTTTGTTTGTGTTTGCCGTCTCCCCGCACTTCCCGGGCTGAACATGATCAGAATGACCCTCATCAAATTTCATCTGTGCTTTTGCTGCTCTCACCTTCAGCTTTGAAGTTTCCATGCAATCAAAGATACTTCCAATTTTTCTCAGTAGATAAAAATCCGTTTGAAGCCAATTGGACTTGATTTGCGCCATTTATGGCAGAAACAAAATGGAGAGTCAATTCTACCATCTAATCTCCCATGAATCACAAATAATTTTTTTTTCAGAAATGGCTCTTTGGCCGAGCGGTCTAAGGCGGCAGACTCAAGTTCTGTTATCGTAAGATGCGCGCGTTCGAATCGCGCAGGAGTCACTATCTTTTTTTCCACCTGCACTTGCGCTGAGAATGAAACACAAAACCGAAAAAATACATTGAAAATCACACAAAACTGATTATCTACCCCAGACGAGTTTGGCAAATCCGGGGAGCTGCAAAAGTCAGATTTCGATCAAGTTTCAAATCAGATTTCAGGTCACGTCAACGAACAATTTTTGGCGTTGATCTATTGCAATACCACACTCTTTTCCCTCCTTGCTATAATCATCAGAGTCTTCACTTCATCACCAATTTTTTGCTACCAAATACGAGTCCAGAATGAGGACCCGATCCCCGCATGAAGAACAGCTACCGCACGAGAGTTTCGCTGTCGATCTAAACGGACACCAATTTTTGCCCTCGCCATATGAAAATGGCATGAACATTGCACACCAGATGCAACTACCGAATGGCAGAAATCTGGCAACGCCGGTCATCAGTCCCAATGCACAGGACCGATTGTATCAGCAGAACCACAACACGAAACTCGATCAGAACGACCCGAGACTAGAGTTTCATGGGCCAGATGTTGGACCTGAGATGAGGCCAGACCCGAGACAGGACTCCAGACAAAATTTGCGACAAGATTTAAGACAAGATTTGAGACAGGACTTGCGACACAACCTAGCCAGACAGACTCCTCCAAATGTTCCGTTTCAGGATTTGAGAAGACAAAATGCCCCCGAATCCATCAGTTCTCTGCATGTTCAAATGCCACCGTACACACCCCCAGTTGCCAACAGAATGCTGCCATATTTGAACTCGGGCAAGTACCAGCACATCCAGCCGCAAGTTGACCACATGCGACAGGTTCCAGCTGCTCCATCGCCAGTGTATGGGCTGCTGCCGGCGACCAGTATGACCCCCGGATCTAACATACTTCCGGTAGCGGCACCGGGGGCTCAACCGATGGGAACTCCGGTGGGCACTCCGATATCCCATGGCCATACCGGGCAGCAGGCGCACATCATGCCTCATCCAGACAGCTACGTGCTGCCCGTGACCGACGATATGGACTCGCTCGCCAGGATCCATGTGATGACGCCTAATCACCACACTTTGTCTCACTTGAGCACAACACTACCGCAAACTCCACACGGTGTACCTCCAGTTCTAGACCCAGCAACCTATGGAGAAGTTGACCTCACGAGATCCGGTCTGTTCGACTCTGAGTCTTCGTCGCGGAAAGTTGCGCCGCGATCTAAGGACTTGTTCCGTGTTGGTCCTCCATTTGGCATCACCAACATCCACAGGCCCTTGTTCTGTACAGCGACAAAAGAGCAGATTTTCCCGGAAATGGAAAGCAGGATCGACCGAGGGTTCGAGTTGGGCGAAGCCGGCAACTGGATCGGGTACAAGCGAAACTACTTCACGATGGTGCTGACGTTCAACTTTCGAGGGTGGAACTTGGACAGGTTCACAGAGAACCAGTATGAGATTTTGGACAAGAACGACCCGTCGCGCCGACTTCCGGTCAAGTACTTCGCTCTCAGCGTGCTTGCCAAATGCTCAGACCCGGAAGTCTCCATTGGCCTTGTCCAGCACACACCAAAACGAGACAAGGGGCCGCAATACTCGCCCCCGGTATACCCAGCAGTTCCGGGCCACTTGCCAGACCATCAGACAGTCAAGGCATCCTGCAACAAGAGAAACCAGAAGAAAATCCAGACCTTGAGCCGGATCTTCAGATTCAACCGAGCCGACTATTACACCAGCAATCACATGGATTCAAAGAAGGACAAGTCGGTTCTCAGTGGGTATCCAACTGACGAAATCACCAGAGTCGCCAGATTCGAGCGCATCCAATTCACTGCCTCGATTCGTGTGAAGCAAACCACCACCAACATCCACAAGTACTTCACGTTGAACGTAGAGCTCTTGGCCGTTGTCGACGACGGCGAACGGACGCTTCAGATCCCCGTGGCCTCCTGTGGTAGTGCACCTTTGTTAATCCGGGGCCGGTCTCCTTCTAATTATCCGAGGGAGAAAACATCTGGGTACCGAGAGAAAGCGGCTGGATATGAGTGATCCGTGGAGTTCTTGTGGAAGCGATGGGAAGAGACTCCAATTGGACACGATACCCATTTTGACTGTTGAGACCTCTTCGTCGTCTTCTTTTGGCCGTTTTGCCAGTCACACACGAAATATCTGTCCACACACAGAAAATAGCATATACATCATTTCATCATCTAGACTTTAGAATAATAACAAGCACCGATGTAAAATTTATGAACGACGATCCAATACAATATTCCCACATCAATTTCTTTTCAGCCGTTGCGGTCCCCCACATTTGGCACCGGCACTGTACATTCGCACGCCAATGGCAGTGGGGCGATTTGCACCCTCGGAGTTCGCACTGGCTCAGACCGGGTCGAAACTCAGCACTAAGATAAAAAAAAAAGACGCAAGGGAAAACTGAGGGGCAACTGCCCGTATTTATAGTTCTCCAGTCTGGAATGCGTGACCACTTTCTTTCACTATAAATACAGCTGCATCCCCTGAGTTTTCCTTCCACTTTTTCGCCCACATTTTCTTTTTCTTATGCGGGTATTCACACACCCGCCAACCCCATACTATTCTGCACAGTATGCCCTCAGTTTTCGTTTTCTCACATTCACTACTTCATCAAAAATTGCATGCCTAAACAACGGCCAGAGAAGACGCCGACGGCGCAGTATTCGCTAGAGGACCCGGCAGACTACCAAATAGAAAACAATGTCAAAGTCATAGATAAACATTCCGCGGAGTACGTGCTCCGATCAGGGCTAGCAGGCGGCATCTCTGGCAGTGCCGCTAAGACACTCATTGCCCCACTAGACAGAATAAAAATCTTGTTCCAGACATCCAACCCGGAGTTTCTACAGTTCCGAGGGTCGTTCTTTGGTCTTTTCAAAGCAGGGCGCAAGATCGTCGGTAACGACGGCGCGTTGGGGTTGTTCCAGGGCCATCTGGTCACTCTTTTGAGGATCTTCCCCTACGCGGCCATAAAATTTGTTGCCTACGAGCAAATCCGGAGTATAGTTATTCCAAACGACTCTTACGAAACTGCACCCAGAAGATTTATTGCTGGCTCGCTCTCGGGCTTGGCCAGTGTGTTCTTCACATACCCATTAGATTTGGTGCGGGTGAGACTAGCGTTTGAAACGAAAACGTTGATGCATCACCCGCCGCACCACCAGCACGAGTACTTCGTCACGCATAAAAGAGGCCGCCTTTGGCTGATCATACAGCAGGTGTACATGGAGCATCCGCCTCACAGAGACACTGATCCAGGCTGGCTCAAATACATGCGGCAACGAGTTCCGAGGTGGCTCGTGCCGCTCTCTAATTTCTACCGAGGGTTTGGCCCCACCATACTCGGTATGATCCCCTACGCGGGAGTCTCCTTCTATACCCACGACCTGATCCACGATATCTTCCGCAGCAGGCTTCTCAGTCCGTATTTGGTGTCGCAGCCCTCGACATATTCGAGCGGGACCAAAGTTGTGAGCAAGAACAAAAACAACAACGAGAATGTGAGCTCACGAGACTCTCGCCCGCCCTTGATTGCCCCCGCGCAACTTGTGGCTGGTGGGTTGGCTGGCATGTGCTCACAAACTGCCGCATATCCATTCGAGGTGATACGACGGAGAATGCAAGTTGGAGGCGCGGTCGATCTGGGCAAATTCTTGTCGTTCAAGACTACGGCGAAGTTGATCTTTGCCGAGAGTGGAATCAAGGGTTTCTTTGTTGGATTGACTATCGGGTATATCAAGGTTGTGCCCATGGTGGCATGTTCGTTCTACGTTTACGAGCGGAGCAAGACGGTTCTCGGCATTTAGAGCGTGCAGAGGCAGCTCTTCTATTTATTTACAAAAGCATTATGTACATCAAAAGAACCAGAACCACTTGTTCTTTCTGGTTGGGCGAGTGCCGAATTTGGCGCTAGACGCCGTGATATTGTCCTTGGCAATGGCGGCTGTGGTGGCCAACTTGTCGCTGCCGATCTTGAAGCCCCAGTTTCTCAATGTTTTAACAATAGATGGAGTTAAAGCAGCAGTCAAGGGGACTCTAACGAAAATGAATACGGACTTATGGATTCCGTAGGCGATGGCAAACTCGGTCCACGAAAACCACGAAAACAACGAGTCAGCAGTTTCATTTTTCTGCTCGGTCTCGTTTTCAATTCTGTTGATCTCTTGTATTCTGGCTAGCTCCTCGTCAGACTTGCCAAACCCAAAGAACTGCTTCACATTGTTCTCATACTCCTCAATCTTCTCCTTTCCGGCCATGTGCACCATCACGTAGCAAATGGGCAAATCCAAAGCACTCAAAAATAGGTAGACTCCAAGTGCCGAGTATCCGTACTCTTTGACTAAGGCTTTCAAGCCTTTTGGCTGAGATGGTTTAGTTGACTGGAACCTGACGGCGTTAAGCGATCTGGGACGGAGATTAGTTGGTCTTAGGAGCGAAACCGGCCTTATAGAGCGCAATCCGACTTTGAACATTGTGGATTATTCTGGGTGGTCTGGGTACTCTGAGTGGTGACAATTGGATGTGAAAGTTAAGTGCGATTTGCAGGAACAGGAAGTGAGGTTGAGCCAATGGGCCGAAGTGGCAAAAAAAAAAAGAGAATGAGGAAAAAGGAGAATAAAATCGGTTTAATGTTTGTTCAAAAGTTGGAGAAAAGCTGGAAAATGAATATTTGGATGACTGTCGATCACATTTCATTGCAGGGCATTGACTTCGTTATATGGTCACGTGCAGTCTCCGACTCGGAAGGCGAACGACACTGAATACGACAAACATACAGAAGAAGGGAAAATAATCTTCATACAAATTTAAATATAGAATGAATGTTCATGTAAGCAATCTTGAGGTTGCATTGTCTTGTGTTTTGATGCAATTGTCGTGGTGCATATCCCTCACAGACAAAGTGAGAATACAACAGGCAGCAACCAGCAAAATCAACTATGGAATCACCTCAATGTAGTTTTGTCTTGTAGATTGCTCGATTTTCTATCGGAGCATATAGCTTACTAAGACATCCACCCCATTTCCAATTTTTTAGCTTCAAATTTCCGAGTCTCCAGATTCTCTGTCTTTCTTGAATAGCTGCGAAAAATATAAATACTCACAAATTGCACCCACTTCCCACCACACCACCGAAAGTCACAATTCTGAAAATCTCAAAAAAATCAAAAACAAAAAATTAACTCAGATTCAAATTATCCATTTACTCACTTTTTTAAATTTTTCTTCAATGTCTGTCTATTTCCCTATCTAAACGTGGAGTAGTACTTTTCCTGGGCAAAGCGCATTCTCACTCTCTCCAACACCTCCTCACCATAAACCTCCGCCAAGCTCTCGCCGCCATTCAAAACCTTCTCCTCGTGCTTCTTCTGCTCGTCTTTCGTCATCAACACAATGTTCTGGTAGCTCAAGTCACGTGCGGGGTCCCACCTCGAGAGGGTCAATCTGGTGGAGTAGTTGCTCACCACAGACTTCCCTCTGAACACCTCTTCCACGATGTAGGGCACGTCTTTCAAGCTTATAGGCACTCTCTGCTCCAAGTGGCCGATTCTGGCCTCCTGGCCCGCCAAACTCTGCAAGAGTCCGTCGTACACCTTGATTCTGTTCTTCCCCTCCACATACTCAGTAGGGTACCCAGCCACCGTGGTGAGGATGTGAGTAGCGAGCGCCAACCCGAACATCCCGGGCATGGTTCCCAACACGGGCAAGATGCGGACGCGGAACGACTTGAGTGCGGCCAACTGGTCCACGTCGCCCTTGTCGAGTTCCTCCTGGTCTAGTGGGAGTAACTTGGCCTTTCTCGGGTCGGGCTTCTCTGCGCTGAACACCACGGGAATATTCTCCACTATACCCTTTTTCGTTAGCCGGATGCGCACGGCACGCGCCAAGGCGTCCTCTTCCGTTTTCGAGATGTCGGCGATGTTGATTCGGGTCGGGTCCGATTTGCATGCTGCTCCTCCAGACAGAACCACCTTGATTTTTTTCTGGTGGCAGAACGCCAAGAGGTCCACTTTCGTGTCGATGTTGTCGATGCAGTCCACCACAAGCGTTGGCTCGAAATTCCCTCCGAAAATGAGCTCCTCGCCCGAGCTCAAGTTCCACAACTGGTTCTTGACGTCAATCTCGCACCACGGAGCGATCTCCAACAAGTGCGAGCGCAAACACTCGACTTTGGGTGTTCCCACGTCCCTCAACGTCGCCACCGCGTGTCTGTTGAGCGAGCTGAGCGAGACCTGGTCGAAGTCCACGATTCGGATGTGGCTTACTCCAGACCGCACAAGCATGGTGATGACCCAGGACCCGACTCCACCGGCGCCAACCACAACCACGCGCTGGTTCCTGATTTTGTCCATTCCGTCCTCGGAGAGGAAAGCGTAGTTCCGTGTGAGCTGCTCGCGAATGAGTTCCTCGGAGTAGTCTGGTTTGTGAGTCGCTATCTTGGATTGAGATTCTGTAGTTTTCTGGTTCGACTTTTCCGGGTAGAAGTGGTGGTAGGTCTCGATGGCAGCGGCGGTGACCACGGCGGAGGCGGCGATGGACGCGGCCCATTTGCCCAGTGACGTCATTTTGTGGTGTGTTGTGTGGGGTTGAGAATCTGGTGTGAGATTTTCAGATTGAGAATTTGAGATTTGGACTGAGATGTGAGATGCTCATCGCGCAGTGGAGGTGGGGAAAGTAGAAGGAGAGGGAGACAGAGGAAAGAAAGGAAGAATGAAATTAGATTAAGGTGATTAAGACCAGCGTGGGATGTAGTCTCCATCTCTCACTTTAAATTTTTTTTTTTTCGGTGTCCTGTCGTTTCCGTGGGTGGCTGCAATTGTGTGGGTCTGTGCCTACCTCAGTAATTGAGTGCACTCCAGAATAGCTGAAAGAGGCAGACGAAGTGAAGGCAGAACTCAAAGATCTCGATTCAAATGGGAAAAAGGCGTTGGCAATAAAACCAGGAGTCAGCAAAACTCACTGATTTCTCTTTTCCTCTATTGTAATTTCTACTTCTCCTGGTGACTCTATCTTCCGTGGTCTATATTTACTATGCACTGACTTCATCCAGGTAATTAGACTCAACTTCTGGCATGGAAGAACTGTCTGGGGAGTCATGACACCTTGTATGCTTTTGTTTAGGAGGAACATCACTCAAAGTATGCCTTTGAAGTTCTTCTTGCGAGTCATCGAAGATTCCTTTGCAGTTTTCAGTCTGGTCACTTCTGGTCCAGGTCTATTCAGCGTCTTCCCTTCGGTCAGACCCTGGTCAGACCCTGGTCAGACCCTTAGAGGCTTCAAACAGTACATCCGCACCGGATACAACTCCTTCGGCATGCCCTTCTGCACATCGCTCGCTATCAACTTGTACCCTGCCAACTCGAACAACTGCCTGAACTTAGCATCTGTTCTTGTCACACTCAGATCGGTAGGATCGAAGATATCCTCGACGGGAGCAATGTTCTCCTTGACTATGAGCGTTCCGTTGGGCATCAACGCCAGTTTGCACCGCACCCAGAGGTTCACGAGCTCCTCATCGGGCAATTGGCCCACACACCACTGGCACCACACTAGCCAGTACTTGCCCACCTTCTCTGGCGGACACTCCCACTCCTGCATCCCAATAGCGTAGATATCGCCGAGCTTGCCCTTCTGCGCCACCGCCACAAGCTCTTTGTCCATCTGCGCCACAAACGGCTGCACTGGCTCGAGCAAGTCACACACATCACTGACTTTCCACAACAAGTCCCTGGTGATGCGGCCAATGCCTGCGCCCATGTCAATTGTGAGTTTTGGTCCGCTGGCCTCCATGCGCGTCTGCAACTTCCTCAAAAAGGTCGCCGACCCGACAATGTCTGCTTTGGGCACTGGGGTCTGTTCGCCAAACCCACCAAGTACTCCATTGACAGAGGCAGGCACCGCCAGCCAGTAGGAGATGGCGTCGTCGTAGTTGATGAGCCCGTTGGGGTCCTGGCCGTCGTAGGTGTCCATGTCGTCGTCGAAGGTCTTGACCGGCATTTTTGGTGGTGGGTTTTGGGTGATCTGGTGGAGATATGTAGGAGTAGACATCCCGATGAGGGCAGCACACCCGTACCTCCGGGGGAAAGAGGAAGGGAAGAGGGAAGAGGCCAGCAAAATGTGAGAAGTAGAAAAATAATTTAGTGTTTGGTGAATTCGAAGTCGTGGATATTCATAAACAGCTTGTGCTTTGGGCATTTCTGTCAAGTTTGTATGGAATGTGGTGGGTGTGTAAAGTGTAGTGGTCACTATTGTGAGAGTGCGATTTGCACCCAAAGTGAGCAGAGAGAAAGGAAGGTGAAGGGACGGAGGAATGAAGATACTTGATGATATAGGAAAAAGAAAAGATCGAAGATGAAAGTCACGTGAATGTCGATCTCTCCCTAGTTGTTCTCCTTCATTTCAAATTCCTTTCTTTCTGTTCCAGTGCTCTCTGCCTCTAACTATCTGCCTGGATGTATATGCTCACTCATATTGTCAGTACTATAGACCCAGAGGCAGCCACCAGTAACTCACGACATGCAAAACCAAAAATATTGACATCCAATTCAATTAATTTAATTTGATTTTCACATTGCATTGCAAACAATTCATAGGAATGTTGCTTTTTTCTTATTTTTGTCAATGACATACATCCACGGCTTTACCTTTCCCGTCCTGTCTGATTTATTCCTGTCGTTCCTGTGTTTCCTACGACGCGGTTTTCCACACCAAAACAGACTAATATCACTTACCAAACACCAAACACCACACACCAAACACCAAACACCAAACACTACAACATATACAATCTTTATGGGCTACTACGACATAGACGACGTTCTCGCGGAGGGAGAGAAGATCCCAGTGAAGTTCACAGCGACCATCCCCGGGTTGGGCTTCCTAGAAGGAAATCCAGGCAAACCCATAGAGGAAAACACCAAGGTCGATTTGCCAATGTGGCTCGCGGAACCCTTGGGCACATTGGGGTTGGGACCGTCCAACAAAGAGATTGTGGAGTTCCAGGACCCAGACTTCATCAGCACAAAAGTGTTGAATGCCATCAAAGCTGACCCTGTGCTGGTGGATCTCCACAGCATTATGAGCAACTACTATAAGCTTCTGGAGAAGTGGGCGGCGTTGTTTCTGGACGGAGCGTTGGTGGAGGTTGTCATGCAGATGTTGAAGGAACGAGCTTTGGAAATCGACAATTATGCCAGCAATACCACCAAGCACGTGAACTCACAGTTCTTGTACTCTTTGGATGAGTTTGAGAAGCAGCTATATAAAGACACCTACGAGAGCAAGAGACAGATGCGTGAGTGGTCCAATGGGATGTGAGAGAATAGTTAGAAGGGGGAAGCTGGAAATGAAATAATGAGAGAACTTTGAAACTGTAGGTTTTGTCTTTGACTGAACTGTCTTTCCCCTTCTTCTTCTTCTTCTTATTCTTCTTCTTCTTCTTATTCTTCTTCTTCTTCTTAACTTTTCATTTGAATATAGTCATCCGTTCTTTTCTCGCTTGGTATAGTACACTAGAAGAGATCGTCGTCGTCCGAGCTGTCCTGGACCATCTCCTCGGATTTGAACACCTTCTTCTTCTTTGCAGGCTCCTCGGGCTTGTCGTTCTCGTCGTCGTCCTCGTCTGCAATGGCCTTCCGCTTTCTCTTCACCGATTTCTTCTTCTTCGGCGCCTCCGCCTCGCTGTCAGACCCAGACTTGGCCTCGGCCTCGGCCTCCTCGGGCAACTCCGGAGCTGGGTCGTTCTCGTCGTCGTCGCTGTCGTTGATGAAGTCCTTCTTCTTCTTCTTTCCGCCCTTCTTCTTCAGCTTCTTGCCCTTCTTCTTGTCCTTGTCGTCATTCTCACCATCAAACGCCTTGTCGTCGTCCGACTCGTCCACAACAATGTTGGCACGTGCCTCTTCCGCCCACTGCTGTGCTTGTTCCTGTAGAACAGCTCTCTCCTTGGCCAACGCCTCCTCCTTGGCCTTCTTCTCAGCCAAAATCGCCTCACGCTCTTGCTGTCTCTGTGCTTCCTCCTCTTCTCTCAACTTCTTGGCCTCCTCAAGCTTGTTGTTCAACACAGAAATGTTCTCCTTTGTTTCTTCCAAGCACAGCGTCAATCTGTTGAGCAAAGTGTTCGTACCCAAGTTGGCTCTGGACTTCAACTCGGACTTAGGGTAAGGAGGATGTTTCTCATCATCTGACGCCAACACGTTCAAGGACTTGATGGCATCGTTCAAGCCGATGATGGCGTCGTTGATGTCGTCCACGGTTCTTTGTTCCACAGACAACTTCGTGACGAACTCGGCGATCTGGAATTGAATGAACGCAACATTGAACACCAACGATGATCTGTTGCCTGAGGACTTGCTCAATGCTTCTTCGGAATATTCAAGCGCTTTCTTAAGGTAAGGCAAGTTCTTCTCTGCAATGCCCCTCAAGTACCACGAACGGCCCAAGAAGGAAAGAATCTTCAGGTCGTTGCCGTCGGTGAATCTGCCCAAAGCAATCTCATAGTTCTCAATTGCCTTGGAGAACTGCTTCAACTCCACGAGCACGTGACCCAAGTTCAAGTACACAGAGATATCGTTCAACGAGTCCCTGATCTTTCTCAACACGTCCAAACCTTTGGTGTACTCCTTGTTTTCAATGTACACGATGGCCAAACCCTGTGCTGCAAACACGTTCTTCGAGTCCACAGACAACACCTTGGTGAACAACTCGATGGCTCTCACGAAATACTTCAGGCGCTTCTCCTCTTCTTTGGATCCCTTCAACTCCTTGGCCATCACACAGTAGATGTTGGCCAATGAGATCAAGGCGTAACAGTCGTGCGAGTCGTAGTCGACCAACGTCTCCTTTTGGTGCGCAGAGTCTGCGTCTGGCTTCAACCCGATCTTCTTGCCGAAGGTCTTGATGAACCAGCCGTAGAAGGATCTGATTTCCAAATCCGACGCGTTTTCCAGCAAAAGCTCCTTGATTTCCTTCTCGATGCTCTCCTTTGGCGTCACGTTGGTGGAAACTGCATCCAAGAACAAAAGCCTGAGTTTGGCAGAGAAGTAGTGCGGGCACTCCTTCAACAACTGCTCGTAGGTCTCGATGGCCTTTGATTGGTCAGTCTGCTCTGTGGTTCTGGCCACGTTGTAGGTGATGGTCACGTGCAAGTCCTTGGCCAACTCTTTGTTGGAGAGTTTGTCTAGACCAGAAAGAGCGCTGTTGAAGTTCTCAAGTGCAGCCTGCTCGTTGCTCTTGTTGAAGTTGAACACTCCAATGTTGTTGTAAACCTCCAATGGAACGTCCTGGCCAATCTGCTGTCGCGCCTCGATGGCCTTGTGCAAGTACACCAAGGATTGAGACACGTCCTTTGGCTCGTAGAGCTTGCTCAAGGTCAAGTACGCGTTGAGCGCCACGGGCTCCTTATTTAAGAAGGCGTCTGCCTCCTTTCGGTTTGCCACCGCCAAGCCTCGGTTGCTCGACAACCGGATGTACCGCTCCAACATGAGAATGGCCTGCTCGGTCTTGGTTTTGGACTCCTGTTGCAGGTAGAGAAGGCCCAAGATGTAGTTCACCTCCAAGCACTTTGGGTTTGTTTTGAGGATGGACTCGAACGTGATTGTGGCCTCCTCGACAGACCCACGGCCCAATTGCGACAGGCCGAGCCCCAATTTGGCCAACACGCTGTTTTCGTTGAGCCGGATGGCCTCGTGGAACAATTTCTGCGCCTGCGTGTAGTCGCCTTTCACGTACGCCACCCTGCCGAGCCAGTAGGAGGCCTGGGCCAAGATTCTAGATGCGTAGTTGGAGAGTTTGTTGCCCTTGACGGAGCTGGTGATCGAAGAGACCACTTTGCCCACGATTTTCTCCACCAAGTCGTAGTTTTGCTTCGAGTAGTAGTACGAGATGAGCGACAAGAGCACCACGCAGTCGGACGGAGACTGTGCCTGGAGCTTGGTCAAGTCCACCAAGGATTTCTTGTAGTTTTCCAAAAACTGCTCGTCAGAGAGAGAATTCGTGAAAACGCTATCGAAGGAGGCCAAGTTCAACAATAGCTTCGCCTTGTAGTTCTCCGGGTCAAGCTCCAACGCACGCTCCCACGCATTCACCGCCATCTCGCGGTCTTTCAAGAACCAGAAGCAAATACCAATACCCAATCTAGGGTCTGGCTTCATGGTCGGGTTCAACACCAACACCTGCTGGTACAACTTCAAGGCGTTCGTGTAGTTCTGGGTCTTGTTGAGGGTGACCTGGGCCTTCCCCAAGAGCGCAAGGCAGTTCGACAGGTCGAGTTTCAAGAGCTTGTCGAAAGTCTGGAGAGCCACCTCGGTCTGGTCCCTGTACAACGCCAAAACCGCCTGCGAAAGCAAGAAGTTGGCCGAGGCCTTCTCGGAGACAAATTGGAATTCCGTCTCGGCACTGCCCAAGTTGGTTTCCTTGTCAATACCGTCAGCCGCCAACTTCAAGTAGACCCAGCCCAAGACCGAGTGCAAACTGGCCAGTTCTGCGCCGGAAAATTGGGCCACGCCCTTCTGGCCAATGTCCAACGCCTCCTGCTGCTTCCCGGCCAGCGAATACGCCTGCGCCACCAAGATCCAGTACTTGACTCCGCAATTTTCAGCTTGGAGAAACAGTATAAGTTCATTTGGATCTTCCGGGAGCTCATCGATCGAGACAATGTCGCCGGACCCAATGACGATATCCAAGGTCTTGAGCGACTCGGCAGATGCCCCATTTAGGTAGTAGGACACGTCTGTGGGGTCTTCCATTGTGGTGTGGGTTTTGAGGAAGAGTAGTTTAGTTTGGAAAGTGTCGAGGTGCACACCCGTACACCAGGACAGACAAATAGAGAGAGGTAAAAGGAAAAGTGGGAGGGGGTTGAACTGAGTAAAGTGGGATGTGGTTAGGTCAAGGATGGAAATGAAAGGAATCCGAAGCTCATTTCTTTTCTTTCTTTTTTTTTTTTTAATTTTTCTCTGGTTTTGGTGGAGTTCTGGCAGAGATGGAGGGCAGTCTTTTCTGCAGGAAGAAGAAGGTACAGTGGACACACAATATTGATTTTGCAGTGAATTTTACGAAAAACAGAAAATCAAAAAACGAGATCAGAATCTCAGGCTTCCCAGATCTCTTTACATATTTTTTGAGGTCCCCCATTTCCCCCACTTTGGGTGTCCGCTTCGGTAACCATTGTAGGCATTTCCTGCAGTCCCACCTAAAATTTTTAACTAGTTGCTCACACCAACAAATTTTCAGTATCTACAAATGTCCGACGGAGCAGCAGAGAAAAGTATCGAGATCTGGAAGATCAAGAAGTTGATCAAATCGTTGGAGTTGGCCAGAGGAAATGGTACCTCCATGATCTCGTTGATCATCCCGCCCAAGGGCCAGATTTCGCTCACACAGAAGATGTTAACCGAAGAGTACGGCACAGCTTCCAACATCAAGTCACGTGTCAACCGGTTGTCTGTGTTGTCCGCCATCACATCGACCCAGCAGAAGTTGAAGTTGTACACGCACGTGCCCAAGAACGGGTTGGTGATCTACTGTGGAGATGTGATCACCGACGAGGGAAAGGAGAAGAAGTTGAACATTGATTTCGAGCCGTTCAAGCCCATCAACACCTCGTTGTACTTGTGCGACAACAAGTTCCATGTGGAGGCGCTCTCGGAGTTGTTACAGGACGACGACAGGTTTGGATTCATTATTATGGACGGTAACGGAGCGCTTTTCGGTGCGGTTTCGGGAAACAACAGAGAGGTCTTGCATAAGTTCACGGTGGACTTGCCGAAGAAGCACGGCAGAGGTGGACAGTCCGCGGTGCGTTTCTCGCGGTTGAGAGAGGAGAAGAGACACAACTACGTGCGTAAAGTCGCCGAGACCGCGGTGCAGAACTTCATCGAGCAGGACAAGGTGAGCGTCAAGGGCTTGATTTTGGCCGGTAGTGCCGACTTCAAGAGCGAGTTGGCGAAGTCCGACTTGTTCGACCCGCGTTTGCAGGCGAAGGTGTTGAAGCTCGTGGATATTTCCTACGGAGGAGAAAACGGATTCAACCAGGCCATTGAGCTTTCTGCAGAGACGTTGGCGAACGTGAAGTTCGTGCAGGAGAAGAAGTTGTTGAACCAGTACTTCGACGAGATCTCGCAGGACTCGGGCAAGTACTGCTACGGTATCGAGGACACATTGAAGGCGTTGGACCTCGGTGCATGTGAGATTGTCATTGTGTACGAGAACTTGAACACGGTGCGCTACACGTTGAAGGACAGCGAGGACAACCACGTGGTGGTGAACGTGAACCCGGAGTTGCCCGACAAGTCGTACATGTTGGACAAGGCCACGGGGGCAGAGATGGAGATTGTCAAGGAGGAGATGTTCTTGGAGTGGTTGGCGGAGAACTACAAGAGCTTCGGTGCTGCGTTGGAGTTTGTCACCGACCGGTCGTCTGAGGGTGCGCAGTTCTGCCAGGGGTTCGGTGGAATCGGTGCGATGTTGAGGTACAAGGTGAACTTCGAGCAGTTGGCGGACGAGAGCGACGACGACGAGTACTACGATGACGACGATGACGATTTCATTTAGCTCATCACCGAGGCGAAGCCGAGGTGGTGCAATGCCATAGAACAAAAGAACTGTGACCTGAAAAGTAGTCTCTCTTTAATTCTCTTCTTTCTTTTCTACTTCCTTCTTCTTTCTCTCATTCTCCTCATCCTATCTATTTTCTTCCCTTTTTGGGTTTCTTGACCCTCAAGTCGTCCAACGCCTTCACTTGTTTGTGTCCCAAGATCGTCTCCAGGGTCGCTCCACTCACAATCTGGTGGGCCAAGTTCTCCAAGCCAGCAGTCAAGTAGGACCTGCGGTGGTTCTTCCGAAGAGGAACCGCGAGCAAGTTCTTCAACTCAAACCGCAACTGCTTCTGCTCCTGCTTCAGCAACATGTTCTTCTCCTGTCTCTTTCTCTGCTTCTTGATGACATCATCCTCAAACTCGTCCAAGTCAGACAAGTTGTCGATGCCCAAGTCGTCTGCGGCCTGCTTGAGCCACGAGGACTCCTTGCGTGTGGCAGTCGACGAGATCGACGCATTGCCCAATTTGGACGCCAACTGCACTCTCTCCCTCAACTGGGACACAATGTCGTGGTCGATTGGAAGCAACTTCACATCTGCATTTGCGTTGAACTTCTTGGGCTCAGAGCTCGTCTGCATGAGCCTCCGGAGTTTCTTCAAAGGTCCAGATGCCTCCTGCGGCGAGCAGAACATCACACTGACACCTTCCTTGCCTGCTCTGGCTGTTCTCCCAGATCTGTGGATGTAGATGTCTGCGGACCGAGGCAAGTGGTAGTGGGCGACATGGTCGATGTTGGGGATGTCGAGACCTCTTGCGGCGACGTCGGAGGCGATGAGGACCGCCAGCTTGTTGTTTTGGGCGGCCTCCTTGAACTTCTCCAACGACCGCAATCTCTGTTTCTGCATCATCAGCGAGTGGATGGAAAAGGCAGGAACTCCCAAGTTTGTGAGGAGCGGAACAAGTCGTTTCACGGAGTCAACGGAGTTGGCAAACACCAAGGTCGACCCGGGGTACATCATCACGAAGTAGTAGAGGTACAAGTCTCGCTCCATGTTCCCACACTCCACAAGTGCTTCTGTGATTTGGCCAGAGACGATTTCCTTTGGGTTGGCGTCCACAAGGGCTGGTTTTGGGTCTTTAAATTTGAGCTTCTTCAGCAAGAGCTCCAAGATCTCGTCGTTGCCAATCAAGCCTGTCTGTTTCTGCTTGTTCTTCTGCTGTTTCTGGTTCTTGTCCAATTTCCCAAACAAGTCTCGCGAGAAAGTCGCCGAGAACACCAACGTCTGCCATCTCCAGTTCTGCGACTTGTCTCTGTTCTTCTCGAGCACCTCCAAGATCTTCTCGAACTCCTCGAAATGGCCGTCCTGAAGCAATCTGTCTGCCTCGTCTAGCACCAAAATGTCGGTCATGGCCATTCTCTTTGCGAGCGCCGCATCTTTCTCGATCAAGTCCAAGAATCTTCCAGGAGTAGCCACGATGATTCCTGGCCCGTATCCGAGCAATCTCTCTTGTCTTTGCGCAGAGAGTCCGCCTGTCACTGACACTATGCCATTTTGCGAAAGAGGCGAGTACTTCGCCAACTCGTTCAAGTGGTCTGCCACCTGGTGTGCCAACTCTCTTGTAGGCGCGAAAATAACGCCTGCCGGGCTCGGGATCTTGTTTTCCTTCCTTGTGGTCTTGATTTCTTCAAGCTGCGAAATGTACTTCTCCAAAATGGGAATTCCGTACGCCAACGTCTTACCGGAACCTGTCGTGGCCTTACCGATGACATCCTTGCCTGAAACTGCAAGCGGGACTGTCTTTTCCTGGATCGGCGTGGGCTTGTGGAACTCGGCAGCCTGGATTCCGCTCAACGTGAAGCCGTTCAAGTCTAGGTTCTTCCAGTGGGGCAAGTTGATGTCGTTTTCGTCCGGGAGAGGCTGGTTGAGTGCGAGGAACGCATTGGCCATCAACTCCTCGTGTGTTTGCTCGTCTTCGTTGGCCTCTGCTGGCAGTTTCTCCTTGCTCTTCTCTTTGTTCTTCTCAGAGACATTCAGCTTCTCGTTCTTGTCGCATTTTGATGCTTTCTTCTCCGGTTTTCCACTCACTTTGCTCGTCTCATCTTTCTGAGCAGCCTCCTTCTTATTTTTCGCCTGCTCCTTCTTTCCTGCCTTCGGCTTCTTGTCTGTCTTTTCCTCAAATCCTGTAAATTCTTCATCCTCGTCCATGTCGCTGTCGAAGTTCTCGCCGTCGGAATCCGAGTCCTTACTGATAAACTCGGGCTTGCCATTCAGCATGACCACATCCACGCCCTCTAACTCCTCTAGACCGAAGAATCCCGAGTAGTCCCCCAAATTGTCTGGGATTTCCACAGGCTTCCATTTTAGCTGGTCGACCTTCATGATTTTGTTTGTGCGGGCATATTTCTGTTTCAACGTCGGCGTCGTGCGTTTCTTCGAGATTTTCTTCCCGTTTTTTTGGGGTTTTCCATTGGTTTTCACTGCCATGGTGATTTGGAGCTGAGATGAGATCACTGGAAAATTCGCGATGACTTGTGGAGAGAAATGCCAGGGTGCAAAATACGAGAAAACGATGGGAAGTTGGAAATTGAAAATTGGGATAGAAAGCGAAGAGTTCAATGAGGGGGAAACATTTTTTGAATTTTTCTTTTTGGAAGAATTGGTGGGTTTTCGTCGGGCTTTGGAAGTGTTACTGCACTGTAGACCTAGGCAGTGGGAAAGTCACACAAAATTGAGCACGAACGAAAATTTGAATGGTTGGGAAGGGGAAGGCTGACCCAAGTATCGATATTGGAGTATGATCCATTTTGAATTATTGCTTCAATATGATAACTGGCCCGGTTATAGCAGGCTCCATGATCACGTGATTCAAGGTCACGTGACCGGTTTCCAACAACCTCCAAATAGTGACTTCTCCAGGCCAATGACCCCAAATCTGACCTCCGCTGTGACCTCAATTCCGATTCCACCCTTCCTATCGCTTTCTGCGGTCCGGCTATCACGGAACCTAAATCTTTTCTGGCCAAGACTCCATTGTGAGGCTTATCGTACATTCCGCGGATTTTCAGTGCGGCGAAAACCGCTACAGAAAAATATAGATCCAGCAACCAAAGAAGCAATAGACGAAAAAAGAAAAAAATTATCTGGAGGGATCTCTTTTTCTTTTTCGCAGCTCACATCAACAAGTTTGTTCTTGCTACTCAATTTCAGTGTATTTGTCTTGTCGATTTTTCCTCTCCATTCCCTCCTTGTGTCAAGCGCAATATGTCAGACCACCAAGTCAAACCTCAAGTCCCCCAATTCCCCCAACCTCTCCGTCTTTTCAGTCCAGGCGTCCACAAATTCTTACTTGGAGTTCCAAAATCTCGTCTCACTCTTATCTTATCGGCGAAGATCCTTACTGCTTTGGGCATTCCGAGCCATCGGAAACTAACCTAGTGGAACCCGACACACACGCGCTCTCAACCAGCGGAAAAGTCTAAGCGGAGGAGAGGCACACAAGGTGCACCACGCGCCACCACAGCCCTTGGGAGGTTCCAGTAAAAATAGAATTTTTTAGTCCCAAAAAAATTGTGGGAATCCAGCAGTATTTATAGTAAGCTTCCCCACCCGTGCATGCGTCCGTTTCCCCTCATTTCAAAAAGTATAAATAGGACCACACCCTCCCTCCCCCATTTTTTCTCATTTTCCGCTACCTGGAAATGACACCTGCAGCGGGCCAGCTGATAAGCCAAAGATAGCCGCACGTACAGGCCAATCAGTGAGTATATATACTGAATTTCGACACGATGGGGAAAATCACCCACCTGATTTTTCACTAAGCTTGAAGTCGAGTTTTTCTTTTCTTTGCTAAACTTTTCTTTTACCTTTTCCAAATATTCTCATGCTGGACGTCGAGAAGAATTTGCAGCTGGTGGTCTCCATCACTGTGGACGACATTGAGTCGCAAAACAGAAACCATGTCATCACCTCGGTGATGTCGCCTGGCGGCAAGAAAGTGGACATTACTGGCGACGTGGACGAGGCCATGGCTTTTGCTCTCGAGGGAGAGAAAGTCGAGTTGGACGCCGAGACAGACAGAAAGTTGTTGCGCAAGATCGACTTGTACTTGTTGCCATTGATCTGTCTTCTTTACGCTACTCAGTTCATGGACAAGCTCTCCAACTCCTACGCTGCTGTTTTGGGGTTGAGAACGGACTTGCACATGCACGGCGACATGTACTCGTGGACGGGATCGGCTTTTTACCTTGGGTACTTGGCGTTTGAGTTCCCAGCGGCTATGTCCCTTCAGAGATTCCCTGTGGTGACCACTGTTTCTATTTATATCGTGATTTGGGGTATCATCTTGTGTTTGCATGCGGTGCCCAACTATGCTGGTTTCGTTGCGTTGAGAACGATTTTGGGTGGCTTTGAAAGCGCCATCACCCCTGCGTTCGTCATTGTCACTTCTCAGTGGTACAAGAAGGAGGAGGTGTTCTTGAGAACGGCCATTTGGTTTTCCTTCAACGGTGTGGGCACGCTTTTGGGCTCTGGTGCCATTTCCTACAACTTGTACAAGAACCAGGACTCCTACTCCATCGAGGCATGGAAGTTGATCTTCATCATCACTGGTGCCATCACCATCGTGTTGGGAATTGCCATTTTCTTCCACATTCCAAACAAGCCCACAGAGGCGTGGTTCTTGAACGACCACGAGAAGAGATTGGTTGTGGAGAGAATCAGAGAAAACCAGCAGGGATTCGGTAACAGACACTTCAAGAAGTCTCAGTTCATCGAGGCCTTGACCGATGTGAAGACCTGGATCTTCTTCACGATCTCCTTGGCGTCAGACATTCCAAACGGTGGTATCACCAACTTCGGCAGTATCTTGCTTAACGAATCCTTGGGCTACTCTACCCTGAAAACTTTATTGATGGGTATGATCTCCGGTGCGTGTGAAGTGGTGGGCTGTATATTGTTTGCCTACTTCTACAGATTCTACCCGCTGAGAATGTTGTGGGCGACCATTGTCACGTTTTTGACGGTCATTTATCTTTGTTTGTTGGCGTTCAGCTCCAACACTTCAGCTCAGTTTGCTGGTTACTCCTTGTACGGAATGTCGCCCGTGACTTTCATCTGCATCTTGTCGTCGATTGCTTCCAATGTCGCCGGCCACACCAAGAAGGTCACTGTCAATGCTATCTTCTTGATTGGCTACTGTGTGGGCAACTTGATTGGTCCTCAGACTTTCATTTCCACAGAAGCTCCAAATTACCCCAGTGCTAAGGCTGCCATGGTCGGCTGCTCTTCCGTCTCTGCGTTGTGCATGGTGGGATTGTGGTGGTTGTACTTGTGGGAGAACAAAAAGAGAGACGCCATCACCGAGGAGCAGAAGGAGGAGTTTGAGAGAATTGAAAATCACGAGTTTGCGGATTTGACCGATAAGGAGAACCCATTGTTCAGGTACACGATCTAGGTGTTTGGGTGTTTTATGGGAGGTACGGGTGTAACGGAGATTGGAGGTATATTGGTGATACTATGAACAATTGTGTTAATGAGTGTAGATGAAGCTGAGACAGAAAAGAGTAAAATGAGTAGCTGCAAAATGGTGGAGACGTGGGGTTATATGCAGGAGACAATACAAAGGTACTAAAATCCAGCAACGTCACCTTGAAAAAGCAAAAATAAAGTATCAACACAAAACTGGTATTCAACGAAGTCGTAAACATCAATCGAATTTGTCTACTTTCTGTTTTTTTTTTTTAATTGGAACAGTGCATGGATTCTCTCTCCATCGCATACTGCACACAACTACTAACGTCAACTACACCCTAAATTTCACACCCTACCGAAATTCCAAAAAGGAAAGAGTCTTTCACAAAAATCATACCGAAAGAACATGCTACGAGGACTGAAGAGTATCACGGCGCACAAAAAAGCGCCAAAAACGCTCAAGCCCCAGCAGGCCAGGATGCTTATACGAAGAATCCACATATTGCAGAAGAACAAGGCCAATATCCTCAAACGGCTCCAGAAACACAATCTGAGCATATCAGAGAAGAACTACGCATCGCAACTTGGCCCAGGATACGTTTCTGAGCTCGGAAAGTTCAAACTCACCAAGAAAATGGAGCAATTCAAAATCGACGATCTGATTTCCTCTGAAAACTTAATTGGCATGCTTGCAAGGATAGACGCCGAGCTCCAGCAAAGAGGCGGTCTCGAAGCGTACCAGAGGGCGTCAATAGTCGGCCAGAACGAGAAGAGAGGCGGAGACTCGCTGAAGAAACTTGTGGAGTGGTTTAAAAATTTGGGCAGAACTTGTGAAAGTGCCTTGGAAATCGGGTGTCTCAGCGCCAACAACGCCATTCTGACCAGCAAGATGTTTGGTAGAATCGACAGGCTCGACTTGAACCTGCAAAGCCCGCAGATTTTGGAGCAGGATTTCATGGAAAGACCGATTCCAGACGAAAAGGACAAGTACCAGCTAGTGTCGTGTTCTCTCGTTTTAAATTTCGTCCCCACACCCAAAGAGCGGGGCGAGATGTTACGCAGAATCACGAAATTCCTAAAAGAGCCAAGAAACCAGGAACCTTCCTCGCTTTTTTTGGTGCTCCCACTTCCATGTATAGCCAACTCCAGATACTTTGACAAATCCCTACTTTCACGGATCATGGCAAGTCTCGGGTTTGCTGAGGTTGAATACTACGAGGCCAAAAAGATTGCATACTGGCTTTTCGACTGGAAGGGCAAGTCTGCCATGGCGAAAATGCAACCTTACAAAAAGAAAGAACTATACGGTGGGGCCACCCGGAATAACTTCTATGTTGAGATGTGAAATCGTATGTTGACAGTTTCAGGCAAAAATAGACAGCGGAAAATGTTGGCTTTGTTTAGTCGGACGTCTAATGTATGGTGGTATGACTATAGTTTCATGCCGTTATTGGTGATCTCATGATACGTAAAACAGCAGATTATGGGGAAACCCGGTGCAACCCGCATGGCTTAGGTAATCAGCAGAGCACATAACATTGGCCAACAATAGAGTTTGGGCAAACTTTCCATTGGTGAAGTTTGGCAGTAGAGTGAATGTTCGGAGGATTAGGGCCAGTACATTGAAAACTGCAAGTCAATAGCCAAGAGATGATCCGATCGTAAGGTTTTTCCGAAATGCATCATGACTATATGCGTTGGAGAAGATGCGGAGTTGCAATGGGGGAGCGGTATGCGTCACGCCACCTATATACACACGCGCACTGCAGATAGGCACAGGTGTGTCTGCCGACTGGCACACTCCTGTCCGGAAGAATACGCTCAAATTGGACGTGCTGGAATTGCCGCAGCGCTATGTGCCGGCTGTTTTGCCCAGCTCGGAAAAACTTTCCGGACCCCAGCGATCAGACTTCCTCGAGAAATTGATCTGAGTAATGGGTGACTATGCAAATGACCACGGATTAACCCTCGGATTCCAAATATAGCCAGTCATGGATTTTTCCGTGAACCCTGCAGTGGTCAGCCCAATGCACACCGAAATATACCGGGTGAGGCACATCTGATGGGCCGACCGAATTTCAACCGGGCTTAGAACCTCCAACAGCTGGTCCGTCCGGCACACAGGGCAGGTGCCGATTTTTCTACGTGGGGAATTTGCTGGTTTGGAAGTTATGGCAGTGCAAAAAAAAGATGTTATGTGAATGGGGGAAGTACGACATTGATGTAGATGAAGCAACCAAATCGAAATTGAATGGCTGATTAATACAAAATGGAGAGTCAAAATGCAAAGTGGGGCGGAAAAACCCAATGCGAGTGGAGAGACGAAAAAGTTTTTCCGGGGCGGTACGGAGAAACCTGGAGCGCCAGATGGGGCACGTCTATAGACAATATTGCATTATGCGTCACGTAGTCCTGCACACACTAAGCCAGGTTTTTCCGGCGATTTTTCAGTATGTAGCATACCACAATTTAGTATAAATACAAGCCCAAATCCCCAGTAATTTTTTCTTCTCCATCCACATTTTAACATGTCTCAAGAAAACATTTCTAGCGGTGCCGTCACACCAGTGAACGGTTCCCTCTTAGAGAAAGAGAAAGAAGAACAAGTCCAAGATATCTTACCAGAAAAGGGTTTCAAGGACTACATTGCCATTTCCATTTTCTGCTTTTTGGTTGCCTTCGGTGGTTTCGTGTTCGGTTTCGACACCGGTACCATTTCCGGTTTCGTCAACATGTCCGACTTCAAGGAGAGATTCGGCCAGCAGAAGGCTGATGGCACCTACTACTTGTCCAACGTCAGAACCGGTTTGATTGTTTCCATTTTCAACGTCGGCTGTGCTGTCGGTGGTATTTTCCTCAGTAAGGTTGCCGATGTCTGGGGCAGAAGAATCGGGTTGATGTTCTCGATGGTGATTTACGTGATTGGAATCATTGTGCAGATTTCGTCCAGCACCGCGTGGTACCAGTACTGCATTGGCCGTATCATCACCGGGTTGGCGGTCGGAATGGTGTCCGTCGTGTCTCCGCTTTTCATTTCCGAGGTTTCTCCAAAGCAGATCAGAGGCACGTTGGTGTGCTGCTTCCAGTTGTGCATCACCTTGGGTATCTTTTTGGGTTACTGCACGACCTTTGGCACGAAGACGTACTCGGACTCCAGACAGTGGAGAATCCCCTTGGGCTTGTGTTTCGCCTGGGCACTCTTCCTCGTGGCCGGCATGGTGAACATGCCCGAGTCCCCACGTTACTTGGTGGAGAAGAACAAGATCGACGAGGCCAAGAGATCGCTTGCCAAGTCGTACAAGATCTCCGAGGAGGACCCATTTGTGTACTCTGAGATTGAGCTCATCCAGGCCGGAATCGAGAGAGAGGCGTTGGCCGGCCAGGCGTCGTGGAAGGAGTTGGTGACCGGAAAGCCCAAGATCTTCAGAAGAGTGGTGATGGGCGTCATGTTGCAGTCGTTGCAGCAGTTGACCGGAGACAACTACTTTTTCTACTACGGCACCACGATTTTCCAGGCCGTGGGCATGTCGGACTCGTTCGAGACGTCGATTGTGTTGGGTGTCGTGAACTTTGCCTCGACCTTTGTCGGCATCTACTTGATTGAGAGATTGGGCAGAAGATTGTGTCTTTTGGTTGGATCCGCGTCGATGTTCGTGTGCTTTGTCATCTACTCCGTGTTGGGCACCCAGCACTTGTACAAGCACGGCTACGAGAACACCGCCTCCAACACCTACACCGCCACCGGAAACGCCATGATCTTCATCACCTGTCTCTACATCTTCTTTTTTGCGTCGACCTGGGCCGGCGGAGTGTACTGCATCATCTCCGAGTCGTACCCATTGAGAATCAGATCCAAGGCCATGTCCATTGCCACTGCTGCCAACTGGTTGTGGGGTTTCTTGATTAGTTTCTTCACGCCATTCATCACCTCCGCCATCCACTTCTACTACGGGTTTGTGTTTACCGGATGTTTGGCCTTCTCCTTCTTCTACGTGTACTTCTTTGTTTACGAGACCAAGGGTCTTTCCTTGGAGGAGGTGGACGAGATGTACGCGTCTGGTGTGTTGGCGCTCAAGTCGGTTGGCTGGACGCCTCCATCGCACGAGCACATGGCGCACTCGACCGGATTTGCCGGGGCCGACAAGCCCACCGAGGAGCAAGTTTAATTGCCACTAATGTCCTTATAGATAATGAACAGTTTAAGAATATGGAGTAGGGGAGATCCGGTGGGGCCTCGGAACTGCCACCGGCGGTGAGTAGGGTTCGGTTTGGGAAGTTGACCGGTCACACGACCGGTGAGGAGGGAACCGGAACTCGAGATCCGGGACACCCGTACACCAGAAAACACAAAAACCCGTACACCAAACACTGAAAAACCCATACACCACGCTCAAAACATCCATACACCAGGGCCAAAACACCCGTGCACCACGCACACCACACCACACCCCGTCCTGTGGCGCGTTTGCGCGCCCGCTACTGTCCCGCCAGCGGATAAATTCGGACTCAGTCTCACGTGCGTTCCGCTCACCCGCCACCTGCCCCTCTCTCGGTTTTAACAGCACACAATACAACTCACAAATTGTCTGTTGTTTCAAATCTCAGAAATCTGAAACAAGTCGAAAGCAGTTTGTAAATTCAAGGGAATTGACCGTTTCCGGTCAACCCCTACCCCCTCAAGGTCCCGCCACGTAAATGACTCGTATCGCGGGGATTAAAATCGAGTCATCTTCGTGCATATTGAGTCACAACGAAAGTTACTCCACCTGAAAATTTTCCTCCGATCGGCTTTCGCAGCACCTATAAATACGGAATTTCTCTCTGTTTTTCCTTCCACCGAAATTTATTCCCTCAAAAATGCTCAGACGCTCTAGACCATTTTCAATTGCCGCCAGATTAAGAAAGTGGAACGACATCCCCTTGGCTCCCCCAGACAAGATCTTGGGCATCAGCGAGGCGTACCAGAAGGACTCCAACACACAGAAAATCAACTTGGGCGTCGGCGCCTACAGAGACAACTCCGGTAAGCCCATTGTGTTCCCCTCGGTGAAGAAAGCCGAGACCGTGTTGCTCGAGGCCGAGACCAACAAGGAGTACACCGGCATCACCGGGTCCAAGAAGTTCCAGGATGCAGTCAAGCAGTTCATCTTCAACAACTCGGGCAAGGACGCCAACGGGCTGAAGTTGATTGCGGACAACAGGATCGTCACCGCGCAGACCATCTCGGGAACCGGCTCCTTGCGTGTGATTGCCGATTTCTTGAAGAGATTCTACTCCAGCAGCAAGATCATCGTGCCCAAGCCAACGTGGGCCAACCACGTGGCGGTGTTCACCGACGCCGGCTTGGAGTCCAGCTTCTACGCATACTACGACAAGGACGCCAACGGCTTGGACTTTGAGAACTTGAAGCAGTCGATTGCCAGCGCCGAGGACGAGTCCGTCATCTTGTTGCACGCGTGCTGCCACAACCCCACGGGGATGGACTTGACGCCCGCGCAGTGGGAGGACGTGTTGGCCCTCATCCAGGAGAAGAAGTTGTTTCCCTTGATCGACATGGCGTACCAGGGCTTTGCGTCCGGTGACCCATACAAGGACATTGGGCTCATCAGGAGAATCAACGAGTTGGTTGTGGAGGGCAAGATCCCCACGTACGCGTTGTGCCAGTCGTTTGCCAAAAACATGGGGCTTTACGGCGAGAGAACGGGCTCGATCTCGATCATCACCGAGTCGTCGGGTGCCTCGTCTGCCGTGGAGTCGCAGTTGAAGAAGTTGATCAGACCCATGTACTCGTCGCCACCCATCCACGGGTCCAGAATCGTCGAGACCATCTTCTCCGACGAGAACTTGTTGCAGGAGTGGTTGCAGGACTTGGACTCGGTGGTGGGCCGCTTGAACGTGGTCAGAGACAAGTTGTACGAGAAGTTGGACAAGACCAACTACAACTGGGACCACTTGTTGAAGCAGAGGGGCATGTTCATCTACACCGGGTTGAGCGCCGAGCAGGTGATTGAGTTGAGGGAGAAGTACTCTGTGTACGCGACGGAGGACGGCCGGTTCTCCATTTCCGGGGTCAACGAGAACAACGTGGACTACTTGGCCGATGCGATCAACCAGGTGATTAAAAAGTAATGAATACAGGAAGATAGGAAGAGGAGAAGGAGGGGAAGAAGAAGTAGAGGAAAGTAGAAGAAATTTGAAGGGTGGTGGAGAGTATTGGTGGTGTAGGTGAGAAAGTGGACGAGCAGAGACTGGAGGAGTCAATCAGTCATTTTGGAGAGAACAAAAGTGGATCATGATTCAAAGAGGCTCCAGAAATATGAGGGATTGTGGTTCTGCCATTTTGTTCCTCGCAATTTTGCATGGTTTGGTGTTCCCACATTTCTTAAGCTTTTTGGCTGCAAATTGAGGACAGAAAAAGACAAAGACAACTGGGGACAGTGAACATGCGAAGAAGTAGATGTTGGACTGGTACATTGTCAATTTTTGAGTATTCCGAAACTCCAAAGATACCTGGAAACATCGCTTAGTTTAGAATTGAAAATGTATTAGACATTTCCCTGGTGTCTTTTCTCTTCAGAATCCTGGTATTGAGAATTTCCGTCACTGAGGTGGAGAAAGCCACAGCAACTGACAAAAAATCATGACACAAAAAAAAACAAAGAAAAAGGACAAGTACAATAAGATTCAATCACGCTTTCCCAACTATGTGAAATCTTCAAACCTGAAAATCTCCAAAGTGTAATTCTTACTCTTCCACTTTCCCAACTAGCCTCTTTTTCTCCTTCTCTTCTCTTTGTCTCGCGTAGCCCAACATAGCAGACGCCCACTTGCTGGCTGCAGGACCACATACCAGGACTCCAAATGGGAAGAAGTTCGTGAACGCCCAGGAAATCAAAATTCTTATGTATGCAACGGCCCCATCACGTGACCACAGTAACAACTCCCATATTCTCCGAGGAACTTTCCCTTGGGTTTTCGGAACATCCTTGCCCGACCTAAAGAAATTTAAAGAAAGCTGGGGATTGCATGATGTACTGCAGACAATGCCGTCACATCTCCACCCACAAAAACCATGAAAGCCAAGAGAACATAGACAAACTTTTTTTTAAAACTTCAAAAAAGTCTTTATAAAGTGTATTCTCGGGCTCCTTGAAATCCACAATTCCTTCGGAATCGTGTATTTCTCTCTCTGCCCCACTTTTTACCACCTCCTACAGTGTCCTGCACGATCTCCAACAACCCCATAACTCTGAAACCCCACGGAAATTCTCTCCCACCACTTTCCTCATGTCTGAAACCATAAAAACCAAACCTTTCCAGGACCAAAAACCGGGCACTTCCGGGTTGAGAAAAAAAGTCACCGTGTTCCAGCAGGATCACTACACTGAGAATTTCATCCAGCTGATTTTATCGGCTATTCCAGAGGGCTCCCAGGGAGCAACTTTGGTCATTGGAGGCGACGGCCGCTACTACAACGATCACGTGATCCAGCTCATCGTGGAGATTGCTGCTGCCAACGGCGTCAGCAAATTAATTGTCGGTCAAAACGGCTTGCTTTCGACCCCTGCTACTTCCCACATCATCAGAATCAAAAAAGCCACGGGCGGAATCATTTTAACCGCCTCGCACAACCCGGGAGGCCCAAAAAACGATTTGGGAATCAAGTACAACTTGGCCAATGGCGGGCCGGCGCCAGAGAGCGTGACCAACAAGATCTACGAGATCTCCAAGACTTTGACCGAGTACAAGCGCGTGGAGGTTGGGAAAGTCGACATTTCCAAAGTGGGAACGGTCACCGCGGGCCCAATCGAGGTGGAGGTGATTGACCCGACCGCAGACTATGTGCAGCTCATGAAGGAGATCTTTGATTTCCCCTTGATCAAGTCTTTCATTGAGAAGGCCAAATCGCAGAACTTCTCTGTGCTTTTCGACGCCCTAAACGGAATCACCGGGCCTTACGGCTACAAGATCTTCGTGGAGGAGTTGGGATTGCCCGAGCTGTCCATCCAGAACTACATCCCAAAGCCAGACTTCGGCGGCTTGCACCCTGATCCTAACTTGACATACGCAAAGACCTTGGTGGAGAAAGTCGACAAGGAGAACATTGCGTTTGGCGCTGCGTCCGACGGCGACGGCGACAGAAACATGATCTACGGCGCCGGAGCGTTTGTTTCTCCCGGAGACTCCGTGGCCATCATCGCCGAGTATGCAGACTCCATTCCTTACTTCAAGAAGCAAGGCGTCTACGGCTTGGCGCGGTCCATGCCCACATCCGGTGCGTTGGACTTGGTGGCAAAAGACAAGGGGCTCAACGTGTACGAGGTGCCTACCGGATGGAAGTTCTTCTGCTCGTTGTTCGACGCGAAGAAGTTGTCCATTTGCGGCGAGGAGAGTTTCGGGACAGGCTCCAACCACATCCGTGAGAAGGACGGGTTGTGGGCCATCTGCGCGTGGTTGAATGTGTTGGCGGACTTCAACTTGCAGTTCCCCGAGGAATCCACCTCCATCAAAAACGTGCAGCGGAAATTCTGGGAGAAGTACGGAAGAACGTTCTTCACCCGGTACGACTACGAGGAGGTGAGCAGCGAAGGTGCAGGCGAGTTGATTGCGTTGTTGGCGTCCATCGTTGAGAAGAACCAGGCAGGCGCAGAGTTGGCTTCTGGATACGTTGTGAAGGAAGCTGCTAACTTCTCCTACACGGATTTGGACGGCTCGGTGTCGCCAAACCAAGGGTTGTTCATCAAGTTTGAGAACGGCTTGAGATTCGTCGTGAGGTTGTCTGGAACCGGCTCCTCCGGCGCTACTGTCAGATTGTATTTGGAGAAACACTCTGGCGAGCCCTCAACATACAACTTGCCAGTTGACGAGTTCTTCGCTGGTGACGTGAAGTTCGTCTTGGAGTTGTTGAAGTTCAAGCACTTCTTGAACAAGGAGGAGCCAGACGTGCGTACCTAGAACGTCCAGTTTCAATGAAAAAAAGAATTTGACGATTTGGAAGTAGCAAGCAAACTCGTCATCTTCATCTCTCAAGCCATAAACTTCGTCCTCTACACCTGTCCACGGTAATAAATATATATTATACAATAAAATGGCAATCTTCAACCGGCGCAATGCCAATCCGCCCACCGATTATTCATGTCGTCATAGAAAAAAGTGAATCCCAAAAAATACCTCAGTTACCCAACTTACTCCTCTTTGCTCCGCCGTCCTGGTAGTCACCTTCCCTCTTCAACACCTTCAACGAGTTGCTGAAAACAGACAGGTCCTGGCCCTGCAACGCCAACACTTCGTCAAGACGCCTTCTCATCGAGGTTTCACGCATTCTTGCTGCCTGCTCCAATGCCTCCAACTCCATGATTCTCGTGCGGTACAAGTCGTTCACCAACTCCAACTCCGAGATCCGCGTCTTGAGCAACGTCACCTCGTAGCTGCTGTTGCCGTCGCTGTTGTTGTTATTGTTGTTCTCGCGGTTTCTGTCGTTGCCTTCGTTGGAGTTGCTGCGTTCAGAGCCAGGATTCTGTCCTGGCGTAGATGCACCCGTCTGAGGAGCCGAAGTTGGCGGAATCGAGCTGGGCGTGTTGGAGTTTTGGCCCTGGTCATTTCCTGAGTTCGTCCCTGCACTTGAGCTTTGCGCTCCGGAGTGTGTCACTGGCGTTTTCTCAAAAGTCTGAGCAGCAGGTTTCAGCTCGGTGGAAACGCTGCCGAAATTGCTCTGGAAGTGCGGCAATTGGCTCCCGGGCAGCTGGCTGGGCACGTGCTGGAGAGGCGGCAACGATGGCATGCTGTGACTAGGTGTTTCCTGCTTGACCTGGTGTTCCGACAAATGGAACTGTGGTCCAAAGGATGGCGACGCAATCACCTTCAGCTGGTCCGTTTCTGGGTTCTGGCCGAGCGCAGGCAACTTAGGAGGCGCAGAAGGGTTCAACGCCAGCAGCGGAGTGCTCAACGCCAGGTTTTCTGCGCGTGGTTTAGGCCCAGAGTTGCCCATGAGGGAAACGCCATTAAGCGAGGCCGGAGCGGCGCCCTTGAACGTCGCCGAGGGCCCCAACTCGTTCAGCATGTTCTCCAAGGCGCCCGCAGCCTGAGCAGCGGCTAATTGGCCCTTGGGGGACGTGATGGTGGCGCCATTGGTCAGGTTCAAGGAGGTGTTGGCAGATCTGGCGTTCAGCACCGACAGCGTGGTCGAGAGCAACAACGGAGACGTGATTCTCTGCAAGCCAGGAGCAAACTGCGTTGGCGTCGACAGCGGGTAGTGCAACAGCTGCACCTGGTGAGGCAAGCCTGTCACGAAATGGCCCATATGTTGGGCGTAGTTCCCGCCGTTGATGGGGACACGTGTAGGGTGCTGGAGGGGCGAGTGGACGTTCTGCGGGCCCTGGCCAACGCCGTTGATCACACCAGCGTACCCGTGGTCGCCCGGTGGGGACAACGTGGCCGGTTTCTTCTTGGCCAGTTTGGGCAGCTTCCTGCCGGACAAATTCACCTTGGAGTCCTTCAGTTTGAGCTCGGGGGTGTTTGGGCCCGACAGTTTCGAGAAGTTGGGTTGCTTGATTCTGTTTCTCAGCTTGATCGTGTCTGTTTTCAACGAAATAGGCCTTGGTCTTCCGTGCAACTTCAAAAACAACCCGCAGGCGTTGCACAACACCTGGCCGGTCTCGTCGCGGCGCCAAAGTGGCGTGGTTTGCGTTTTACAGTTGCGGCAGACCGGCAGCAGGATATTTGTCTTGGTGGTGGTCGTGCCGTTGGTGATTTGTGTGGTTGTTTTGGCGTTTGGATGCACCGGATTTGGGTTCACCACAGAGGGCAATCTTTGGATCTCGCTCATCATGAAAAGTTGACAGGATGAATTGGAATGGTCAGGAGATTCAGTGAGCCAAGTTAGATGGAGTTATCACCGGTTTTGGTTAGCGAAGGCGGTGGTGTTAACTCTTAGCGTTTAGTAGCAGAAACACTCGACAAAAACAGGTGCAGTTGATGAAATTCCGAGAATTTTTCGATTGATTTGAATTCCCAGGCGGATACACAGTACGAAACAAGCTTTCAAAGTGGATTTAGACCCAGTTTTGGTGTTTGATGGTGTATCGATAAAGAAAAATTTTTCACGTTTTTTTTCTGACTTCATGACAATCAGATAAGCGCGGACCCTAGCGCGACATTTTCTAGGGGTGACCACAATCTACAGGAAATTAGGTGGAGATAGGAAAAAAGGGCAATTTTTGTAGAATTTCTAGAATGGCCCATTCAATGGATTTTCAACTTTTATATAAATTTTCAAGTTAGGGATGTTTATCTCCGTGGTGGAGTGATATGGTGGAAAATGTCGTGGCCACGCAATTAAATGTCGTACGGATAAGATAAACGGCAATGATTATGTAAGCAAGATAAGGCAATTGATAAATGCCAATTTCGACTAGTTGGTTTGCTTTCGATTCAGAGAGTTAAGTTTGCAAAGTTTTTTAGGGCTGTATCATGAGCTTTTTCCGCCGAACTCTTGAGTTGAGTTTCAAAAGATTTCATGGAGTTTTGGTCAAATTCCGTATGGGAATATGGGTGGTGTACGGGTGTTCACCACCTTATGTGCAGTCGCTCAAGGATTTCGCTTGCCCTTTCCGGTTACAAGCATCGGTTGCAACGGCGGGCCGGTTTATGTTAGGCAGCAAAAAGAGCTGAAAAAAAAGAGGAATTTTCAGGCAAAATTTCCGAAAAAAAAGCAATAACAGTTATTAATTGTGAAGAGGGAGTGCTGAGGCAAAATGTGTGAATCTGGCCAGATGGGGAAATCCGTCTCCGGACGAGCTTAACTATGTGAGTGTTAATTAGGCTGCAAAGAAGGAAGAGCACAGTATGTGGATTCACATAGAATCTCAAATATATGGAAATGCTTATGGCAATAATTGCAATCCAATGAATCTTTTGAGAATATTAATCTTTTCCCTTTTTTGCTGGTTTCTCCTTCTTCTTTATTGACCTTTTCCTAATGATTTTCTCACTTCTGACTTTTCATCAACTGGTCGACGTGATCACGCAAACGAGCCGAGTTTTCAATCACCAGCGGCTTCGATCCTTCTCTTGCATCCCTCTGGGTCTTATATGCATCGCTCTTGTAGATTTCCAAGCTCCCACTTTTCAATTTGTAGGGCGCCGTAAGTTGAGACCCAACTATGTACATACCAAGCCGACTGCAACCGGCAATATCAACATACTCCTTCATGCTGAGCCCGGGGTGGGAAGAGACGATCGTGTAATTTGCCACAGAGGCATTTGCGCCCAAAATCGGGAGCCCGAACTGGAATTTGGTTGAGTTCCCAGAACTTTTGTCTTCCTTGTGAATACTGCGCTCCTCGAGAATTTCCTCAATGAGTAATCTCATATATGGAGACTTCACAACCACCGAGATTTCGTTTGCCGGGTAACCCAAAAGTCTAAAATATTGGTATAGGTAGACAACGTATCTTGCCTCCTCGATATTGACATTTGAGGAACCCAGGGGAACTTTAATGTGTTGAGCCACAAACTTGAATCCAGGATTGTATGGAGATTCAGGGTCCACGATGGGGAAATCTGGTGTTGAACCTGTGAAGTTGGTGAGTTGAGCAATTTCTTTTCTGAGAATCACTGGCTCCGAAGATTTCGTGGATGAGAATTCTGAGAAGACTGGCAATTTGGAGAAACTCATTATTGTTCTTGTGGTTTCTTTGTTTCTGAAAATTGGAATCCAGATTTGCGGAGAATCAGTAAGGAAAAGCAAGTTTTCAAACTTCCGATGGAGTTCTGGTAAATCTTCAGCACTGGCAAATACAACCTTAGACTTTTCCATGAAGAACTTGTCAACTTCCTTGTGGTCTGCCCAGTTGAGTTTATCCAGAGGGAGCAAATCCTGAATTTCAGCAAATACCTTCAAAATTCCCTGGTAGTGTCTGGACACTTCAGCGAAAAACTCTTTATCTGACTTTCCCTCTCTATTTAACTCAGCAAATGGATATTTTTCTGCATGTTCCCTGGACTTTTCAAGTTGATGCAAATATGCTTCCCACTGAGGCACAATATGAGTGTGATACAACATGAGAGCATTCTTGAAATTTGCATCGAAAGCGTAATCTTGCAAATCTAGAGCCTTGCTGATCTTCGTGACTTCCGAAAGTAACAATTTCCGGGCATTTTTGTAAACTGTTGAATTTGCGCCAATTCTGAAAATGGAAGTCTCCACTTTTGGTGTTTGGAAAAGCAACACTGATGATCTTGACGGGAACACCACCAAGGACCTTTGCTCGGGATGTTCATGGTGAGTTTTCTCCAAGAAATCAACAACTTTCTGTTCTCGATCAAGAACTGAGAGAGTCTTGGGGAAATTGAGAACATCATCAGGAAATATGTCCATTTTAGGGTCCTTTCCACTTCTCAAGTCATTCTCAACCTTTCTTCTCTTCACTTGTGGCTCGTCAATACCATTTTGAATGATTTTCCGGTCAGTGGCTGTGATCAAATTTGTGAGAATTTCCAAGCTTTCTAGTTGGATCAGATCAGGTAGAGCAACCAAGGAATTGAACGTTGATCCTTGTCTATGTCTTGCCCCGTCCAATTTGATTTCTCCATCTTGCCGGGTTTTCACTTTGGCAACTCTAGCCCCGGCAATTCCGTATTTTTTCACTCGGAGACTTTCTCCATTTGCTGGTTTCCCAATCTCTAGAAGAACCACATATTTCGAAGATGCAACACCCGTATTCTTTAACTCGAACGTATCCAGACTGTCGGAACTTGCTTTCACTTTCGAGAAATATTTGCTTTTGCCTTTAATACCGTCCTCTGAATTGCCATTTGTAATTACCAAACGGTCTAAAACCGAAAGTAGATGTTGGTGGATTTCGTTGAGGAGAGTCCAAGAAAATCTCAGCCTCTCAAACTCGATAAAGTCAAGATTAGCGAAGTTCAGCTTGAGTGGTATTGTCGGGATGATTGGAGGAAATTTGCATTCTCCGACAATATCGAAAATTTCGGTTTCCGTGAAATTTTCTAGGTTGAGTTCCGTTCTTGAGAGTCTTGGCCCCAAAATACACTGACAGATGGTTTCTGCAAGCACTTTCACCGGAACATCCACATTTGAGATTGCCAAAGTCTCTGCCACTTTGTGAATTGTCTCCTCCTCTAGGTTTGATAAGAAGTCATGCAACTTGTCATGAGACACGTCCAACTTTGTGAATGCCATGACCAAGAAGTCGAAAGAGCGCCCCAAGTTGCACTTCCTGAGATTCGTTTGACATTCTGCAAAGTTTCTCTCGCACTTTGTCACTGTGGAAAGCAAATTTGCCAATCTCACATTGAGCGCCCCACCCAAGTCTTCACTAGCATAGGAAAAGTACAGAGAGACATGTAGGGACTGGATTCTTTGTCTCATCTCTTCCAGATAAATTGCGCAGCACAAACAAAACTTCAAAAAGCAGTTTACGTCGTCTTTGTACTCAAACGTGTCTGTGGAAATAGTTCCCAAGTATTTCTCAAAGATTGAGCGGCACCACGACTTGTAAAGCTTATTTTCTTGTAGAATTGACAAATTGAACCTCACTAGTGCACTCAAAAAGAGAAACGCTGCTCTCCTGAGCGTGGAATTTGTATCTGTCAAATCCATGGTGATCTGCAAAACTCTATGTATTAGCAGTTGCAACTTCTCCGGGAATTCCAGCATGAGCGCCATAGTCTCGGTCAGGCCCCGCTCAAAATCAGCATAGGATATAAGCAAGATCAATTGTATGTGAGTATTGGTGACATCCGGGTGGAAAAACCTCCATGCTATTTTCTGGAAGTAGTGTGAGTGGATCAAATCATCGATGTGTTCCTGTGAATCTATGAAGGGCCAAATGTTCGATATAAGCGACTGGGAGAATGATTTGTGTGGCTTGAGAACAAGATCGCGAAGTTTGGAGCGAAATCGGCTGCTCATGGTGAATATTGTGGAGATGGTGCTAAGAGATGGAGTATGTATGTTAGTGCTTGTGTGCAGGTCTATACTGCAGCCTAAAGAGATGTCCATAAGATCCATCTAGAAAAAAAATAGCTCAATGAGGAAAGTTCAGGAATTGAGGATTAGAGTGGGTTGAGTTAGGTAAGGTTCAGGGTCTCTTTGAAGTTTACTGTGTGGTGCTGGTTTGTATGTGAAATTGGGAAAAGTCAGATTTGCAGAAGAACCAGCGCACAGATACTAAGCAAAATAAATCTTGATATAGCTTTCTGGCGAGGTTGGGGGTTTTGGGATCAGAGGCGATGGAGAGTTCTTAATATCGTCATCTGTCTCTCTCTCATTTTTTTTGAAAGCGAGCGCCAGGTTTTTGGGGACAGACGAAGGTATGTTTGGACATTGGAAGTAATGATAAGAATTCACACAAGTGTTGAAGTAGCTGCAAATTCTGAAGGTCTTAAATGTGACTTTGAAAATCTGATGACAGCTCAGTCAAGATTCCTCGATGTTCACAGATTATTTTTCTGTTCCTATCAGAACAATTGAGTTCAAGGTGGGGACACTCCTACGTATCAAGTAGGAGTAGAAACAATTCTAGTGTTTTCAATTCCACTGGAACAATATGCTCACCAAGAGCAGTATGGATCTCCCGCCAAAATGCAATTCCCTCAATTCCAAAATTGACATGGTTTGCCAAGAACCTCAAACCTGTCCATCGATTGTGTCTTGTCGATACAATCAATGAATTAGGGGCACAGAGCCACTGCGATCAGAGACAAGTGTCTTTTGAGAGCAACCAGCAATTACGTTCTCACAAAACAGAGTCAGGCCAATACAGTCAATCCATTAAGAAACTCCCCAACCAATTGATCGATCCACAATTTCTTTTCAATTCTTTCATCACAAGCTACGTAATATTCCCCCTCCTGCCTTAGTCTTGGCTACTGCTGATTTTCCACTCGCCTATTTACCTCGTGTTTCAATAAAAACCTGAGGCTTTTTGATCATCTCGGAATAATTTCATTCGGAATTCGCTCGGATAGCCCGAAACGTCAGGTGTAAACGAGTCTCTGTGCCATTTAGCAGCCCTGCATCGTTCTTGAATTAGCTTATCACGCACGTGGGTCATTGCAAAATGCGTAATTGCCTCACGAGATCAAGTGGCTGCCGGTAGACACTCCAGGTGGGAAACCATGAAAGATAACCAACGAGAATTGGCTAAAACTAAAAAGCGCTAATCTTGTTCATAATTTATTTCTTGATTCTCGAAGTTTGGTTGACATTCTCCCTTAGTTTCCTTGTAGATTTTCTTTTCTTCTTCGGCCGGCACATAACAACCTGTCAATGTGTCAAAGTGAACACCCAAATTTTGCAGCCAACACGTGTGCCCAAGCCACCACGTTACAAAAATAACAAACTCAAAAATTATTCAAATTTTGATTGCTGAACTACAATGTCTGGTCTGCATCTGAGAATCTCACCTTTCGAACAATATATAATGCCCACCCTTCCTGGGCTTTTAAACAGCCAGTAGAAAATGTCAGAGTTTATCGATTCAAATCCCGCTGAGGTCAACGAAGAAACTTCCATCTACCATTACGACGCAGAGGAGCGTCAGGGTCGTCGCTCCACCAGAAAATGGGCAGACATCTTGACCATCATCTGTGCTGGTTTTGCCTTGGTTTCTGATGGCTACCAGAATAATGTTACCTCCATGGTCAACACTGTTTTCTCGAAGTTGTACCCTACCGAATACACACTGAGCGTCAAGACTCGAGTGTCTAATGCTTCTTTAGTCGGTATGATTTTCGGCCAGTTGACGATTGGTGTTTTGTCCGACAGACTCAACAGAAAACAGTCGATTGTGGTTGCCACGGGAGTGTTGGTCATTGGAACCATCTTGTGTGCTTGCTCTGATGGTGTCACCGTCAATGGAATGTTCTGGATGCTCATTGTGTTCCGTGGTGTTACCGGTTTTGGTACTGGTGCCGAGTATCCCTCCTGTTCAGTTTCTGCCAATGAGGCAGCCAATGAAACCATCAAGAGACGTGGTGGAATCGTGTGTCTTGTGACGAACTTGCCTTTGGCATTTGGCGGGCCATTTGCCTTGATCATTTTCTTGATTGTATACCAGATCACCGGGTCTTCGAATGCATTGTGGAGAAGCATGTTTGCCATTGGTGCTTTTTGGCCATTGTCTGTGTTCTACTTCAGATACAAGATGGCCACCTCGGAATTGTTCAAGGAATCTGCCATCAGACACAACGTCCCTTACTTGTTGACCTTCAAATTCTACTGGAAGAGACTTATCGGTACCTGTGGGTGTTGGTTCTTGTACGACTTCGTCACCTACCCCAACTCCATCTTCTCGGGCACGATTATTGACTCCGTTCTCTCCAAGTCCGAGCGGGGCAACTTGGTGAGAGTAGCAGAGTGGAATTTGTTGTTGGGAACGATTGCGTTGCCTGGTGTTATTTTGGGTGCTTATTTGTGTGACAAGATCGGCAGAAAGTATACCATGACTCTTGGATTCTCGGGCTACATTGTGTTTGGATTGATCATCGGGTGTGCTTTTGACAAGATCAAGAAAATCATTCCCTTATTCATCATCTTCTACGGTCTTATGATGTCTGTCGGAAACATGGGTCCGGGCAACATGACCATTTTGGTTGCCTCGGAATCGTATGCTACACCTGTCAGAGGCACATGCTACGGTATTTCCGCTGCCATGGGCAAAGTCGGAGCCGTCATTGGAACCCAGGTTTTCACTCCTATCGAAAGCAGCTTGGGCGAAAGTTGGACCTTCATTATTGCAGCAATTTGCGGTTTGCTTGGAGTGGCATGTTCGTACTTCTTGATTCCACACTTAAAAGACGACGACTTGATGCAGGAGGATATCAGATTCAAGAACTACTTGGCTGAAAATGGATGGAAGGGCAGGTTCGGCTACGATGCCGACGACACCAGTTCTGAGGAAGTGGAGAAGGAGGAATTCCACGAGACAGGAAAGAAGTAGAGAAGAAATAGAGAAACCAATAAAGAGGAAATGATGACAAAGAAAACATAAAGATTGAAGGAAAATTTGGAATAGATCTGGAATTTGACAACCTCTTCTGTATTATTCATTCTTTTTTTTGGTGGCTGATGGGATTTCTCGGTGGGGAAATTATCTTGATGAAGATTAACTATTGGACTTATTTGGGTCTATATATATGGGCCTGCATGCACTGGGCACCACATGGCTGCAAAACCATACAATGGACCGTGCACGAGTATACGAGAGCCGTTGGAAACAAATATTAATTGGACCTGGGTTCTCGAGATTCTCATTGGCCTAAACTGGTAACGTGGGCCTCGTATGTGTCGATTAACCGAATCTATTTGGGCGGCTCAACACGTGGGTGGCTAAGCCTTCGTGTAACGTACCTGTCACAAATGGGCACATATAAAGACGGACGATCCCATGTCAATTTTTATTTCAATCTCATACTTAAGAAGCAGCAGATGCAGTCTCCTAGCTCCGATTCCTTTGACGGAATGTTCCACTACGACGATGCAAGAAAGTCGAGACTCTCTAAGAGAAGACTCGCAGACATCCTCACTGTAGTTTGTGCGGGTTTTGCACTCATCAGTGATGGATACCAGAATAATGTGACGACCATGGTTAACACTGTGTTCGCCAGACTATACCCCAAGGAGTATACTGCTAACATGAAAACTCGCGTGTCCAATGCTTCTTTGGTCGGTATGATTTTCGGCCAGTTGACCATTGGTGTGTTGTCCGACCGACTCAACAGAAAACAGTCGATTGTCGTTGCAACTTGCTTCTTGGTGTTTGGAACCATCTTGTGTGCTTGCTCTGATGGTGTCACCGTCAATGGAATGTTCTGGATGCTCATTGTGTTCCGTGGTGTTACCGGTTTTGGTATCGGTGCAGAGTATCCCTCCTGTTCAGTTTCTGCCAATGAGGCTGCAAATGAGACAATCAAGAGAAGAGGCGGTGTGTTCTGCTTGGTGACGAACTTACCCTTGTCGTTCGGTGGTCCGTTTGCCTTGATTGTATTCTTGATTGTCTACCAAATTACAGGCACCTCCAACGCTTTGTGGCGTGCTATGTTCGCTATTGGTGCTTTTTGGCCATTGTCTGTGTTCTACTTCAGATACAAGATGGCCACCTCGGAATTGTTCAAGGAATCCGCCATCAGACACAACGTCCCTTACTTGTTGACCTTCAAATTCTACTGGAAGAGACTTATCGGTACCTGTGGGTGTTGGTTCTTGTACGACTTCGTCACCTACCCCAACTCTATCTTCTCGGCCACAATTATTGACTCCGTTCTCTCCAAGTCCGAGCGGGACGATTTGATGAAAGTCGCAGAGTGGAATTTGTTGTTGGGAACGATTGCGTTGCCTGGTGTGATTGTGGGAGCCTACTTGTGTGACAGAATCGGCAGAAAATACACCATGATCATTGGTTTCTCGGGCTACATTGTGTTTGGATTGATCATCGGGTGTGCTTTCGACAAGATCAAGACGATCACTGCGCTTTTCATTATTTTCTACGGTCTTATGATGTCTATGGGAAATTTAGGGCCAGGTGACATGTTGGGTTTGACTTCGTCCGAGTCGTTTGCAACTCCCGTCAGAGGAACATGTTACGGCATATCTGCTGCCATTGGGAAAGTCGGAGGTGTTGTTGGAACCAAAGTTTTTACCCCAATCCAAGACAACTTGGGCCAAAGGTGGACCTTCATTATTGCTGCTATCTGTGGTCTTTTGGGTATCTTGTGTGCGTGGTTTTTCATTCCGCACTTGAGAGATGAGGATTTGATGCTTGAGGATGTGAGATTCAAAAACTACTTGATTGAGAGCGGCTGGGTCGGTAACTTTGGCTACGAGGATGCGAAGGTAGAGGAGACCTCGGATGAGGAGGTTGTCAAGGAGAAGATTGTGGAGAACTCGAAAAAGTAACCAGCCATAATTGGGCTGGACCTGGAATAAGTACTCAGCCAGTTTGGTTGGTGATAGTTAATATCTAATAGATCTTGGAGAGTTTTGAGAGAGGAACCGAACAAGATTTGCCAACTGAGATAGAAATACATACAGCGAGGTCACTCTTTTCATTCACGAAAAGAAGAAGCATATAATCTGCTCAGTGCTGGCATTCATAAACTTACAACATGGGCTTTCGCGAGTATTTGCACCCAACTCGAACGTTCAGCAAGCCACCACTCGGTGTTCTTTCTGTCCTGGCTGCAAGTCTGATTTGTGGAGGCTTGTTCCGAGAGAAGCGTGAAGGATGTCTGAAGAAATTGGAAGACACTGCAAGACAAGGTCAAAAGCACGCAAATACTTCGTTGATCTCATATCGTTTGCAATGCAAATTCCAAACTCTCCAAATCATAGTATTTCAATTCCCAATCCTAGATCTCGGAGTGAAGCACAAAGGGTCAGGCCAAAGGGAGTATACCAATCTCGAGCACTGTTCGTCTGCTTTAAGGAAGAACATTGATAGGAATTGGAAGCGAGAACATTGTGCAAAAGATAAGACAGGCTTCGAGGCTCAGTTACAGAACAATTGTTCAGAGAGATGAAGGTGAAGCGGATTCAGCTAATGATGGCATAGCTTACACTCCATTAACGTTTTCAAGTGGAGAGAGCTTTTGGCTGCTAAACAAAGAGTTTCCTCAGAAATAAGCGCACTAACATCATGTGATGAAACAAGAAACTCTCACAGTGAACATCTCGTCAATCCCGCCCTTGCGTAGCTTCTCTGCAATTTGACACCCGTCGAGGAATTATCGGTAGGGACTAATGCCAACAATGATCTTGAAGTTGATGAGGCGGAGGAAGTTTTGGAAAGCTGGGCAGACCTTCACAACTGGGCTGAGAAGAATTGGCACCCTGAGTCGCTAGTGAATACTTTCAATTTCAATCATGACATTACGAAAGAAACGCCAGTGAAAGTATCTTTTGACCCAACAAAGGCTAAGTTTATCTCCAATGCTGCTTTCGAGTACAGAGCGTTACACAAGCTCATAGAGAGACAATTCAAAGGTGCTGTTCTCGATACAAGTCGCTCTGGAAATGCAAATGACGAGCAAAGATCATGAAGAAGGCATAATGGAAGAGGACCAGCAAGAGGATTAGCACGGAACATCATAGACAGCAATTGAAAAGAGACAGAGAATTCTTCTAGTAATATACAACCCGAGGATCAACTTCATCAAAGTAAAGGTAGGTTTGATGGTCTGGTCTTGTGAAACCAATTTTCCAGCTGAGAAATGGATACCAACATAACCAGCAGAAACATTTCCGAAATGTCCGACCAAGAAAAGCAGAGAAATGATTCTTTGGAAATTTCTTGCCCGACATCTCTTATGTTCAATTCCATTTTGAACCCGTTACTCCGGTTGGGTTCCTGGGCTCAGCTGACGCACGCACAAGCTACACTAAAACGAACGATCGCCGATCAGAAATTTCAGCCAGCGCCGTTGGAGAGGAGGTGAAGCATGTACAGTACACTAGGATAGCACCATATTTCATTTCTGATTGTATAATCTCATTTTTTTGTTATTTCCCCTTCTCTTTCGAGTTCTATAGAGTCCCTGTTTCTTTGCACCAACGTGGGAGTTCTGTCTCAAAGCTGAACAGAAACTTGTCACTTTCATGGCTCAACTTCAATGCATGCAAGTAGATTCCCTTATCTGGATGATCAGGAAAGATCTGCCTTTCACATTCTGGGCAAATCTCACCCTTCTCCAAACTCTTGTTTTCTTCTCTTTCTCTCATTGCAGCCAACTGCGAAATTTCTTCCTGGATGTCTTTTGTGAGAAATGTCAGAACATCAATACTCAAGGGAACCTCCAGATCCAAATTGGAAACTTTTTCATCACTCTCCTGGTCTCTCTTCAATTCCCCAAACTCTCCCCACATCTCAAACATTTTCCCATACAATTTCTTCTCGATACCATTCTTCCTCTCATTCACCGCACTTACCGGTGCATACAATGGATCATTGCAGATGGGAAACCCCACGTTGCGCAAGTGTACCCTAATCTGGTGCATTTTGCCCGATATCGGCTGGCACTGAACAATGGACTCGTCCGAATCGGGGAAGTATTGCATCCTCTCGAAAACCGTTGTGGAATCCGCACTTACCTTATGAACATTGGGCACATTGATGTATCCTCCCGAACTGTTCAAAGTGAACACTGGACACTTATAGTGAAATTTCCCCACTGGAAACTCGCCCTGAACTCGTGCAACATACGTTTTTCGCGTATTTTCGCCCTTTTCCGCAAGTAGTCTCATGATCTCCAGCGCCGTTTTCTTGGTCTTACCAAACACCACTACACCCAGCGTCGGCTTGTCCAAGCGGTGGCATGGCCACAAACTGCACTGGAACTCGTGCTTGAGAATCTCACAGAGCGTATTTCGCCTGTATATCCCCAGCGGATGAGTAGGTGTGCCTCCTGGCTTGCTCACCACAAGAATCTCGTCGTTCTCATACAATAGCAGCACTCCCTTCACAAAACAACTCTTTTGCTCTTCTCCATTCACCCTCCCCTTGCCCTGGATCCTATTGTTCGCCTCCAGCCACGATATCGCCGGCTCGTGCATGTGCTGCAAATTGTAGATGATGTCGTGCGGCTGGAGCAGGTGCAACGTTGCATTGCGCACCCCAATTGGTCCTCCAGCCTTACCGTTATTGGTAGTGACCCATATCTTGGCACGGGCCAACCCAGAGTCCACCAGCGAAGGCAGCTGGCCGAGTTCTGTGCAGAGCACCTGTTTTACAGTTAGGTTTGCCCATCGCGGGCGGAAAGGCGTTTTGTACTCGTAAAAATACGGCGAGACTCGCCGCAAGCCACCTTCAAGCACATACACGTCCATAATATATGTAGAGAGAGGATACAGAAGAGCGTGGCTTTGCTTTTATCCTGCCTTCCGGGTTTCCCTTTCCCTCCAGTGTTCGTAATTTTCGCCTGGCTCCTACATGGAGAAATGGGTGCGAAACGCACAAGGGGAATGTGCCCGAGTCGGAGATTGAGACTGGACAAGACGACAGAAGGAGCGTGGATATCGGTGACAATGGAGGAATAACCGAGAGGGGAGGACACAGAGATGATGCATGACCTCAACGAGAACAGAATCACAGAAAAAAAAATCTATAAAAGGAACAGGTCCCCCCTCACTCTCCTCCTCTTCTTCACTACTACCAACTGCCAAATATGGTCTCCTTCACCTCGCTTGTCCTCGCCGTCTCCGCCTTGGCCTCTGCCAACGCCGCCACCACCGACTACGCTACTTACCCGTCGGTCGCCCACACCGCGTCCATCAACGGCGTCGCCGACAAAATCTACGATCTGTTGAGCGAGTGTGCAAAAGCCTGTGTGGCCACAGACACCAGCTCCACCCCTTGTCCATACTGGGACACCGGGTGCCTCTGTGTGATGAGCACGTGGGGCGACGTTGTTGCGGACTGTATTGCGAGCAGCTGCTCCGGCACCGAAGTGAGCGGGGCGACCTCGTTGATTGTGTCGTTGTGCTCTTCTGCTGGAGTGTGGGATCCGTACTGGATCATAGGCACCGATGCCCTGAGCGCCTTGGAGGCCGCGGCCACGGGCGCCTAAAAGGTTTCTTGGATAATGATTTTTTTTGAAATAGAATGACGTGTCTTGATTTTGAGATGTTTTGAGTGGGAAAGTAAGATTAAAGGAAAGGATGAGGAGTTACTGAAGAAAGGAAGATTCCTTTGGGTGCGAAGAATGAAAATGGTATTGGCAAGATCTGAGAAATAAGAGATGTCCTTGACGCAAATGTAATTTGTGGGTTGAAATGAGAAATTGGGTACTGATCCAAATGTTTTATGGTACTTGTGAACTTCTCTGTTCTATTTTTTGACATTCTCCTATTGTTTCCTCTCATTTCATTTCTCTCATTTCATTTCTCTCATTTCCTTCTCTGGTTTTACGCAACCATATTATCATAGAGACACACCCATGAACTTCGGGTACACACAGAAATAAAAATAATTGTTTTCTATGAAGTTCAACTTATTCTAGAGCTAGACCACCAACTCATCACCCAAATATCTCTTCAGTCCAGCTTTTCCTCCTCCCATGTCTTGGTCTGCTCTCTCCCTCCGGTCGTGCGCGCACCACTACCTACTTCAACAAAATTTCAACCTACAACTCAAAACTTCAACGCCATGTTCAAATTCTCCACACGTCTATTTTCCTCACAGCCGCAAAGGCTAGATGCGGTCCCGCAGCGCATACAACCTTATTTGGCAGCAAAACAATTTATTCCCGAGGACGCCTCCAAGTCCAAGGTCAGAGCGTTGAGAAGAAGAGAAAACAGATTGAAAAGACAGATCGTGAGAGATGTGAACAACTTGAAAAAACACTCTTTGAAGCGTGAGGAGTTCAAGGTCGATCCTGTTTTGGGAGCGCAAAACAACAAGTTCATCTCGAGAATTTACCAGGAAGTGCAAGAACCTACGAATTTGGCATATGGATACAAGAGAGATGAGTTCGAGAAATTGTTATACGGAGCACAGAAGGCTGCGTTGGAGTCCAGCATAGGCGGCGAGGTGATCTCCGAGCAGATTGTGCAAGTTGAGGAGAAGAAGAAGCGTGCATTGTTGACGATTTTGAACATGAAGAACTCTGGGGTGCCAGACCGCAAGAAGTTGGCTATTGAGCTTGCCAGAAAGGAATTCCAGAGATTTGAAGGCGACACAGGCTCGCCCGAGGTCCAGGCCGCTGTTTTGACCACAAAAATCCACTTTGGCTTCGACCACATCAAGAAAGCTCCAAAGGACAAGGACCACATCCAGCACGTCAGGGAGTTGGTGCAACAGAGACAAAGTCTTTTGAAATACTTGAAGTCCGACAACCCGGAGAAGTATTTCTACACCATTGCGAAGTTGGGATTGACCGATGACGTTGTCACCAAGGAGTTCAACATGGACAGGAAGTACTTCCAGGACTATAAGGTGTGGGGCGACAAACAGTTGGTCAAGTTGTCGGACAAGCAGAAGAGAAAGGAGCAGCAGTTTGTGGAGTTGCAGAAGAAGGTCACCGCGTACAACCAGTTGGCCCGCAAGAACCACGCGCTTCTCCACCAATAATGTACATAGAAATCAAAGACACCCGGAAAAGGACACGTCAGTAAGAGAAGGCAAAACACAGAGATTATGAAAGTCATGTTTTCCCTTCCCATTTCTCCTTGTCATCTCGTGTTTCTCACCTTCCTTGTCTCAATTGTTTCCTCATTCTAGCTGCCAAATACTTCCATCAGAAGCGCATCTAGTTGCGCATCAAATTCCTGTCTCTTGAGCTCATTGATGCCCTTCGACAACGCCTCAATCGCCTGGTCCATGCTGGCCTTCTCTTTTTCTCCCTCCTTGGCCAATTCCAGGAGTTCGTCGAACAATTGTTGGTTATCGAGAACCAACTGATGGTGAATGTACTGGAGGTTTTTCAACGCGTCTTCCTTGGCGGGTCCAATGCTCGCACCAATGAGCTGCTCGGCAGTCAATTCGTCCACGTGTAGCGGCTCTTCCAGGCCCAGATCTCGGCGTCTCTGAGCAGATTGTATGATTTCGTCTAGCTCGTTCAATTTCTGCTTCAAATCCCTCTTCTCGAGCGTGTGGTCAAATTGGTTGATGCACGTGTCATGGAAGTACCTGACCATCAGTGCTCTCGCTGTCTCCAAGGCTTTTCTCCCTTCAGGTGTGGCACTGATTGTTGGGAAACATTGAGCCACTTGCTCGGCCATCAAGGACTTGTTCACGGTCTGGTCAACGGCTTTGGTGATGACATGCTTGAGTCTGTCGTATCTTATTCGCTCGTAGTCAGACATGTTGTTAGATGTGGTTGTTTGTAGGGTGTATTGTTAAAAGTTAGAAGTAAACACTGGATCGTTAAGTGGTATGTGTAGGAAAAAGAAAACTAGTTTAGAGTGAGAGACAAGTCAAAAAAAAATGAAAACAAAACAGAAAATTTGAATAAAAAATCTATGCGATCTAGTAAGTTTCCCATTCAAATTTTCACAATTAATTTATTATTTTTTTTTCTCCAATTTCTTCCTTCGATTGTTTTTCCTCCTTCTCTCATTTCTCAAGAGCTTTCCTACTTCTCCTGCACATACAGGTTCCCCATTTCAACTCCATACTACTACTTACTAAATCATGCTGGACCCACGCCAACTCATTGCCGAAGCTGAGAAACTCGCAAAGCCTCAAACTGGATTCTTCTCGCTGCTCTTAGGTGGATCCTCCTCGTACAGATTGGAAGAAGCCTCGGACTTGTATGTCCAGGCAGGCAACCTCTACAGATTGAACAAGGACTTCTCCCTGGCAGGAACACAGTTTGTGAAGGCCTCGGAGTTGCAGAAGAAGTTGAACAACCAGAATGACGTCGCCAACCACTTGATTGAAGCTTACAAGTGTTTCAAGCTGGTGTCTCCCACAGACGCCATTGACGCCTTGCTGAAGGCAATTCATATCTTTTTGACCAACAACGGGCAGTTCAGACGGGCGGCTAACTTCCAGATGGACTTGGCCGAGTTATACGAGCTGATCAACGATACGGAGAACGCCACTGCGGCGTACGAGAAGGCAGGCGACTACTTCTCCACAGACCACGCAGAAGCTTTGCTGAACAAGGCATTCTTGAAGTGCGCCGACTTGAACGCGGTGGCGGGCAACTACTCCAAGGCACGTGAGCAGTACGACACGGTGATCAAGAACTCGTTGGGCAACAACTTGACCAAGTGGAGCTTGAAGGATTACTTCTTGAAGAGTCTCTTGTGTACTTTGGCCATGGACGACGTGGTGGAGACCGAGAAGCGGATCAATCTGTATGGCGAGGACGAGCCGCTGTGGCCGTCGACCAGGGAGTGCAAGTTGGTGCAGGATATCTTGGATCTGATCGAGAGTGGAGATGTCCAGGCTTTCTCTGATAGAGTATACGAGTATGACCAGTTCTCGAAGTTGGACAAGCTCAAGACGCAGTTGTTGCTTAAGATCAAGAACTCGGTCGTGGAGAAGGACGACGACGACTTGACTTAAGCGGTAAGGGGCTGAATGAAAGTAGTTGGTGGTGAAAAAGACCAGAAGGAAGTGATTATAATAGCAGAAACGGTGAATTGAACAGAAGTGATCTGATTGTGTTGATTTGGAGAGTTGGTTTGAAAAGATGATATGAGGAGTTGATGTGAGAAGTTGTTTGATTGTCTGTGTTCGTTCCCTCTGCTACGCTGTGGTCTCAATTCTACCTTTTATTACCTATACGGGCTTCCCGCCCAAGAACTCGCTCCATCTCTTCACTTCAGCAGGCACAACCACAGACTCCGGCGCCGCCTCAAACTTGGACTTGTCGCCAATGTTGGCCTTCAAACACTGCGCAAACAAGAGCGAGGTGTTGGGCTCGTTGAACAACGGAATACCGAAATCGATTGCGTTTCTTCTCATGACGTAGTCCTCGTCCAACAAGTGCTCGGCTCTGGCACGCGCCAAGTTGAACACAGACTTGATGTCCTTGTCCTGGAAGATCTCCCTCAACAATCTCTTGTTTTCCTTGGGGAAGTCGATCACCTCGACATCCTCGGAGATGTACTGGGCCAAGTACTGGGCCACCTCCTCGGACGCAGAGTAGAACTTGTAGCCCAACCCGCTGACGGTCTTGGCGACATTGCCCAACTTCTCATTGGTCAAGTCTCCTCCGAACAAGATTCCTGTGCCTGGGTGAGGAACGTTGAAGTTCATAGTAGACTGAATGGACGTCCAGTATGCCTCGACCAAGTCTTTTCCGAAACAGGCGATTTCTCCGGTGGACGACATCTCGACGCCCAAGAAGGGGTCTGCGCCCGCCAAACGTGTGAACGAGAACTGTGGCACCTTCGTGGCCACTCTGTCGTATTTTGCAGCCATAAGGTCCACAGGTGCAGGGACATTTTCAGACAAAAGCGCCTTGGCTGCAACATCAATGAAGTTTGTTCCCAAGACCTTGGAGACGAATGGGAACGACCGGGAGGCACGGATGTTACACTCGATGACCTTCAACTCGGCGTCTGTATCGTTCAAAGTTCCGTTCTGGTCGTTCAAGATGATCTGCATATTGAATGGGCCAGTGATCTTCCAGGCGGAGGCAACCTTGTCTGCAATCTCCTTAAGTCTGCCCAAAATGATGGGAGACAAGTTCTGTGGAGGCAAGACCAAGGTGGCGTCGCCCGAGTGCACACCGGCGTTCTCCACGTGCTCAGAAACAGCGTGGACCAAAACCTGGCCATTATGGGCCACACCGTCAATGTCGATTTCCTGTGCGCCCAAGATGAACTTGGAAATGACAACCGGGTGGTCCTGGGAGACCTTGGCCGCGTTCGACAACTTGGAGTCCAACTCGTTCTTGCTGTTGATCACAGACATGGCTGCTCCAGACAACACATAGGAGGGTCTCACCAACACAGGGTAGCCCACCTCGTCCGCGAACTTCTCGGCCTCGGCAACAGACGTCAACTCCTTCCACTGTGGCTGGTCCACGCCAATCGAGTCCAAGATCTGCGAGAACTTGTGTCTGTCCTCGGCCTTGTCGATGTCCTCTGGGTTCGTGCCCAAAACATTGCATCCTTCGTTTTGCAAGGGAAGAGCGATGTTCTGGGGAAGCTGTCCGCCCACGCTGACCACCACGCCCTGGGCGGCCTCGAGCTCGTAGATGTCCAACACACGCTCCAACGAGAGCTCCTCGAAGTACAATCTGTCGACCTCGTCGAAGTCCGTGGAAACGGTCTCCGGGTTGTAGTTGATCATGATGGTCTTGTGGCCCGAGTTTCTCAACGCTCTGGCGGTGGCCACCGCGCACCAGTCGAACTCCACCGAGGAGCCAATACGGTACACACCAGACCCCAACACCAAGGTTCCGTGCTCGTCGAAGGTGACGTCAGACGAGGTGGCGTTGTAAGTGGTGTACAAGTAGTTTGTGTTGGCGGGGAACTCTGCGGCCAAGGTGTCGATTTTCTTGACGAACGGAACAATGCCAAACTCTTTTCTGGCTGCACGAACAGTCAACTCCTTGGAATTCACGCACATGGCGATCTGCTTATCGGAGAAACCCAACTTCTTGGCTCTGCTCATCAAGTCGTGGTTGATGTTGTCCAAGGTTTGTGCGGCCTCGAGCTCTCTGTACATGTTGACGATGTTCATCAACTTGTGCAAGAACCACTTGTCGATCTTGGAGAGCTCGTGCACTCTGTCCACGCTGTAGTTCTCATGGAGCAACGCCTGGCCCACCGCGAGCCATCTTCTGTCTGTTGGGTTGGCCAAGACGTCGTCCAAGTCCTCGAAGTGGTCACCCTGGAATCCGACATACAGTGGGTCCACCTGTCTGATGGCCTTCTGGAAGGACTCCTCGAAAGTACGGCCGATCGCCATGACTTCACCCACGGACTTCATGGCGGACCCGATGTCTCTCTTCACGTGCTGGAACTTCAGCAAGTCCCATCTGGGGATCTTGGTGACGATGTAGTCCAAGGAAGGCTCGAAGTTGGCAGAAGTCGTTTTTGTCACTGGGTTGGGCAACTCAGGCAAGGTGTGGCCCAAGGCGATCTTGGCGGCGGTGTAAGCAAGCGGGTAGCCGGTGGCTTTGGATGCCAAAGCAGAAGAACGCGACAATCTGGCGTTCACTTCAATCACACGATAGTCCAAACCGTCTGGCTGCAAACAGTATTGCACATTGCACTCGCCAACAACACCCAAGTGTCTGATAATCTTGATGGCGGCGGATCTCAACATGTGGTATTCTTCGTCGGAAAGCGTCTGGGAAGGCGCCACAACAATGGAGTCACCGGTGTGGATGCCCAACGGGTCGAAGTTCTCCATGTTGCACACAGTGATACAGTTGCCGACCCGGTCGCGCACGACCTCGTACTCCACCTCTTTCCAGCCCTTCAAGGACTTCTCGATAAGAATCTGTGGGGCCAACGACAAAGACCTCGAACTCAAGTCACGCAACTCGTCCCTGTTGGCGGCAAACCCAGAGCCCAAGCCGCCCAACGAGTATGCAGAACGCACAATGATAGGGTATCCAATGTTCTCAGCAGCAGCCAAGGCGTCGTCCACGGTTTCAACAGCAATCGACTCAGCAATGGGGATGTTGATTTCTTTCAAAGCCTGAGCGAAAAGATCACGGTCCTCGGAGGTCTCCAACGTCTTGATGGGCGTTCCCAACACCTGCACTCCGTACCTCTCAAACACACCCATCTTCTCCAACTTGACTCCGACGTTAAGCGCCGTCTGGCCGCCAAAAGTCAACAAGATCCCGTCGGGCCTCTCCCTCTCGATGATGTACGTGATATACTCGGGCGTCACAGGCAAGTAGTAGATCTCGTCAGCCAAGGCATGCGAGGTTTGGTTAGTTGCAATATTTGGGTTGATCAAGATCGACTGCTTGTTGGCCTCCTTCAACGCCTTGATGGCTTGGGATCCAGAGTAGTCGAACTCTCCTGCCTGTCCAATAGACAATCCTCCAGACCCAATCACCAAAACTTTGGACACATCCACCAATTTCCCGTGGTCGCCAGTTTTCAAGTGGCTGACCAAATCACCTCCAAGGTAGGAAGACAGATTCCTCCTGATTGGAGCAACTGAAAAGTTCCTGGAGAATTTGGCAAACGTTGCCAATCTCCGGCACATCAGTATACTGTTAAGCATTGGTGTGGAAGAAAATTTTCAGGATAAGAGATATAGAGAAAAAATCTATTGGAAAATCGCCGAAAAAGGCAATGACTCAGCGCTAGCCGCGATTTGAGATCAGTAAGGGGTTACCCGGACTTGAGCAAATGCAGGAATTTCGAGCTGGAACTCAACAAAAGGGTAGATTCAACTCTGCGTAATGCATTGGTAAGCAATTCATAAATTTATTTGGTGATTTAATGGGGGTTTCTGGTGTCTGGAGAACTTTGATGTGTTCACTTATATGCACTCCCTTTATATCAGGTCCATCAAACGGTGCAAATTTCGACCTCCCTATTACATTTAGTCTGCTCAGTCGGTTTATTATAATTCCATTAGCCTATCATCAAGTTTTTGAGCCCTAATTTTCCTTGTGGTGGTCGGAATTTGGGAATATGTAAAACAATTATGTCATCATTATATGCAGGCGGATATGGAATGATTGGCCAATCTTGACTGTGAGTCATTTAGCGCCGCTAAATGTTAAGCTGATAGAGCCTGTTGCAATGTTTTGAACCAAATCATTACCACTGCAACCTCGAGAGTAGAACAGCCTGCTATTTTTGTCGTCACATCCGTACCTCTTTAAAATCTCATCTTCACACCCGTACACCAGAGCTCCCTGAAAACACCCGTACATCTCGTGATGCCACACACCAAACCAACTACTTTCAAGAAATTCCCAACAGGCTCCACAAAATGCAGCTGTTCAAACTACTATCGCGTTCCAGCACGCCTGTCGCTGTGCAAACACCCGTACCTCCCCAGGAAGACAAGCTTGCACGAGAATCTGACGTTACCGTCTCGTCTGCCAATGCTACTCCATATGCCGAATACAGAGGATTCTTCTGGTACGTGATTTCGTGGCTGGTGCTACTAAGTTTTCTGATCTGGGCGTTTGTTCCAAACGAAACGTTGAAGAAATGGGGGATACACTATTACCCCAGCAAGTACTGGGCGCAGGCGCTCCCGGCGTACTCGTTGCTGTTGCACTTGTTCCTCTATATATTGATAGCGTTGATTGAAACCGAGCTCATGACGTTTCCGATCAACGACATGCGGCTGTTCACGGACGAACATGCTGTGTTTCCGGAGAACCCCGAGGAGTACGTGTGGAAAGCTCCGAGTGGAGTTTGGGATCTTCCCATTGGCCTCGTCAACGAGGTTTTGTATGGAGACGACTCCGATGATGAAGTCTCGGAAACCGAAAGTGATGAACTCGAGGAACTCGATTAATGTCGAGTGAGGTATTTGGCTGAGAGGCGCCAATTTGAACGAGAAACACGAATCAAAAAAGTTCATGTAGATCTGGCCAGTACCTGAGTTCTCTGCAATTTTCCCTAGATCCCATATGTAGTCTGGAGGAAGCCGCGGGAGTCCGCGTCCACCAAGCCCAACACCTGGGTTTCCCAGGCATCGCCCAAAAGCGACTTGTAGCTCGAGAGAACCTGGAAAAACAACTCTCTGAGTTTCTCCGAGGGCTCGAAGTATGATCCGATGCAGCTCACAAACACCGCCAAGTTCTTCCGGCCCTGCTGGTTCAGCAACCCGCCAAATCCTTGGTCGGGGTTCGCCTGGATGTGCTGGATCATCCCGGTGAATGCAGTCTCTTTTTCTTCGTCCTCTTTCAAGTACATCATGTGTGCGCACCACAGGTAGATGAACTCGGAGAGTCTAGGCGCAATCACAGGCGAGCCGTTGCATACGCCCAATCTGCCGAGACAAATCGCTGCGTTCTCCAACACTGTCTCCTGCGTTTCAGGCGAGTTCACGAGCGGCACCAACAAGTTCACAAGGTTGGGGATATATGGCTCCATTTGCGCAGGCGACACCTTCAACGCAATCTCTCCACACGCCCAGATCGCGTTGTTGGTCACGCCAAACGACAAGTAGTTGCTGTTGCTGATCTCGTGGCCAATGCACACCACGACCGAGTTCAAGTGCGGAGCCACCGTGGCGTCGTAGGTGTGGATGACCAAGTCTCCAAGCAAAGCGTACGCCAGCTGTCTGACATCGTCCATGTAGTCCTCGAGACAGGCAAGCAAGAGCAGCATCAAGTCTGTGCCCTGCTGAGCAGCCAACTCCACGAAGTGACCCTCGAATCCTTGCACCAAGCCGTCGATCAAGTCCAACGACGTGATGATGAACTCTTTCTCGGGCGCATCGATCTCCGGGTTGGTGAGCATCTGCTCGTTGAGCAGCATCACGTTCGCCAAGATCTTCACTGCTCTCTCGTAGACAGGAACAGCATAGGGCGCAAACAGCTGGCCCATGGCGATGGCCACAATGGACATGCACTCCAAAAGCGGCCACAAGTTCAGGTCCTCGTCGTGCATCTGCTGCCAGTTCTGCAAGAGCGGGGGCAAGAGCGTGTTGGCGTACTCGGGGCTCTGGCCAAACACCTCGGGGCCCAACTTATCCACAAACGTGCCCACAGAGTCGTAGAGATGTATCATGTTCTTCTTCTGGTACTCCACGATGCACTTTGCGTACTGGCCCAAAAGCGCACTGGTGTAGGGTTCAATTAGCGAGACGTCGGAGTTCTCAATGAACACGGCAAGAGCAGAGCACGCCGCCTCCTGCACCTGTTTCTTGGAGTCGAGGAGCAAATGCACGATCGCCTCGAACGTGGGCTGGTAGTAGCTGGCGTAGTTGCCGCCGTGGCGAGCTTCCTTGGCCACCCACAGGGCGTAACGGGAAACAGCCCAGCACGAGATCTGGCGCACCTTCAGTTCCGAGTCCTTCATGCGCTCAACCAAAAAGGGTATCAATGTCGGCAACTTATCGCTGGCCAACTCGATGCAGCTCTTGGAAACAGCGCCAAACGCCAAAATGGCAGCCTCACGTACAGGCCACTCGGAACTCACAATCTTGTGCTGCAAAATCGGCAACAGCAACGAGATCACATCCTGGGGGTAGTCGAGCGACAACACGTCGAGCGTCAGCGCCGCACACCGTCTCAAGTTCCACTGCTCGACCTCGTCGTCGGAGTCTTCATCGTCCGAGTCCAGATCTGACTCCTGTGCCTGCTTCTTGGCGGCAGCGTGGCCCTGTTTGGACTTCACCATGTTGGGCTTGATGTCGTCGTCCTTGTCGGCCACACGTGCGTCGTCTCTCTCGTCAAGGGCCTGGAACAAGAAGATCTCTTCGTCTGAGTAGACCATTTTGGCCAAAAGCACCGGCAAGATCACCGAAAGCTGTGTTTTGAATACGGGCTTGTGTGCTTTTTCAGGCAGCTCAGCCAAGGATAAGAGGAACTCACATGCCTCCATTGCAACTTCCTCATCTGGGTCGTCCATCAGGTGCACACAGTAATTAAGCACTCCCTCCATGTGGGGCAAGAGTTTGTCTGGTCTGGTTTCCATGATGAGCAGGAAAGCCGAGCAGACGTTCTTTCTGACTGTGGCATCCAGATCCTGCGCCAACTCAAAGAGAGCTTGCAAGAAATGGTCTAAGAACACAAGCACCAGCTGCAGTTTCAATGGGAGCAACTGGTTCAAGCAGAACACCAGCTGGGCTCTGATTTTGGGCGTGGAAGTTGCAGAGCGCGTCAACTCAATCAACTTGCCCGTGATGTAGTCCAAGGGACGCTCGCCATTGTACTCATGGTCAAGCAAAGCGCTGTGATCCTCGCAGATCTTGGCCAAGGCAGAAACGGCAGCCTCACGCAGTGGCGCAGGCACTTCCTGGTTCTCGATTGTGGCGAGTAGCTGTGGCAAGCACTGGGGCCACCCCTGGATTCCCTGGGCGGCGAAGAGCGCTGTGATCACGTTTCCGGTGATATTTCTCACCATTGTGTCCTCGACGACCAAACCGTGGAAGATGGAGGTCAAGAGGTACGAGCGGTCAGCCAGCGAGGACTTCAAGACGCTGTTCTTCAAATTGATGCCTGCGGCAGCACGCACATCGGAGGTAGCCGCCGAATCATGGATCAATAAATCACATAGGTAGTTCTCAAACTGGGGCTGTTTTCTGGCCTGTGAGAGCGCCTCGTTCGCGGCAACTCGCTCTGTGTTGTTCAGCAGCAACGTGCCTTTGAAGATTTGGCGGAGTTGGTCCAATGCAGCGGGGTCAGCGGTCCACATGTTGGTGATTCTGATGTTTGGATGGTTGTGTTGGAAACAGTAGGTGAAAGTCGAGGAATGGTCGGATTCAGACGCTGAAAATTGCACAGTGAGGAAAGTAGACCGGCAGAATTCAGAATTTTCAGTTTCCAATTATAATACCGCACGCAATTGCCTCGGTTCCCGTGGTGTCTATAAGCTCAAACCTCGTGAGTGCGGTTAGATTTTTCTCTGTATGTAGGCCGCGATGCGTTATGCGATATGCGTTCTATATAGATGCTAAAGTAAATGCTGCTCGAGCTCGGCCAATTTCTCTGTGAGCTCGTCCAATTTGCCCAAAATAGGCATGAACATGTCGTGTACGGGTTTCAGTTTGCGTTTCTCCACGTTCGAGATTTTCGGCGACACGGGGAGGTTGAGTGAGTTCATGCTGGTGAGAGGAGTGTCGCTCTCTGACTCAGACTTGTGGTCCTCGGCAGAGCCAGAGTTGTAGTCGTACGGGTTGCGGAATTCCTCGTCGGAGTCTGAATTGGGCGACTTGGAGAACTCCTGACTGTTCTGGGAGGAGTAGTCCTTTCTGTGGAGAGGTTCCTTGTCACTCAAGGACTGGGTTCGTGTAGTGTTAGTGTTCAAAGCATCGGTTGCAAAATGGTCATTTTTTGCAAAACCCACATTTCTTTCTTCCGCGAATTCCCCATCGCTCTCGTCCATATCATCCATCTCGTTCCCACTCAAGGACCCGCCGAAGTTCAACTCGTCGCCCTGCTCGCTCTCCCCACCCAACTGCTCTTGTATATCTGAGGTAACTCGCGTGAGTCTGTCCAAGATCTGCGATCTGCGCATTCCGCCGGAGAAGTCCTCACGAGGGGAGCTGAACCGGCCCACGGGGGGCGTGTCGGGCGAAAATGAGCCAATCAGATCCGTTTCTCCAGGCTGTGGCGCCAACGGCTTTGGTCTGGCGAATAGCTCCTCCAAGTTCTCCGGGCTCGCCAGTTTGCGCGCGGACTTGGTGATTTTCAAGGGCATTTCCGCAGGGTACACGTCACTGAGGACCTCGCTGTGTTTTTCCGAGTCGTCGTGGCCAGGTGGCTTGAGCTCGTCGACGTGGAAATAGTGGTGGGAGAAATCAATGTCTTCGGAATCGTCGTCGTCGTCGTCCAAGTTGATGTCGCCCAAGTTCTCGAACGTCACCAGCTTGTTGCTTTGCTTGTACCCACGTGACTTTTTGAGGATTGACAGTTTTCTCCCAAGCACAGACCCGTCTCTTGTGAGCGTGACCTCGGGAATATTAGAACTGGAAGAATCGCCAGCCACGAGTTTCGTATCGCTCAAGTTGGCAGTGTTCACATGCAAGTCGCTTCCCCTGATATCGGCGGTGCTTCCCCTCACGCTCGACGTCGACTTGATCTCGCTCGCGCTCAATTCGCCCACCCTCTCACTTTCCATCTTCAGTTCTAGTGAGCCCGACCGGTCGAGACTCAACTGCGACTCCTCCAAGTCCGCATAGCTGTCCTTGTAGTAGTCCAACGGTAGCGTCTCACGTGACAGTTTCTCGAGCTCCTCGTTCTTGTGGCAGTTGAGCCGGGCCAATCTCTCTGCGTACGTCTCCAAACACTCTGCAGGCACAAACCCGATCTTGCCGTCCTCCGGGTCCAGCGCAAAGTTGTCCCTGGACCCTCGCTTCGTCCACAACTGCATCCGCTCCTGTTTCAGCATCTTCCGTATGAGCCACCAGTAGTTGTCCAGGTCGTTTATGAGATACACGGGCTCGTCACGTGCCAACGTACAATGCAGCGGGTCGGGCCCCGAGAAGTCGTAGAGCCCGTAGAGCTTGTCCGGGTCCATTTCTCGCGGCGGCAGTCGCGGCGGCAGCGGCGGCAAGAGCATCTCGTCCTGCTCCTCGTCACTTTCGTTTTGCTGGAAATCGCTGAACTCGTTCTCGAAGTCGTCGCCGTAGTCGTCCTCGCCGCTGTCGAATTCGCCGTCGTAGTAGTCGTCGTATGTGTCGGACGCGTACTGCTCCTGGAGCGGGTCGTATGTATCGTTTTGGTGGTCGTAGTCCTGAGAGTTCTGAGATAGGTTCAGCTCGGGCAGTTGGTCCTCTATGCTTGCGCTCTGCAGCTCTGCTGCCGGGCTAGTGGGCGCCACCTCGAGCGTGATCGTGCGGCTGATCTCCGGGCTGTTTTTCGCGTGCAAGTTGGGATCCTCCTTGAGTTTCCTCTCCATGGACCCAGAACTCACACTGGGCGAGTATTCTCGGTTGAACGTGGTCATGAACTTCTGCTGGCGGTCCGCATACACGCTGTCGGTGTCAAAGTCGCTGCCGTTGTCTCGTATGTACGACAAAACGCTCAGCTGGATGTTTCGGCGGGCAAGACCGGCCATGTTTGGGTTCTGGACAACAGAGCCATGCAGCTGGGTCAGCGGGGTCAGCGACGTGGTGGAAACAAAAGAAAGTTTTCTTTCCAAGTCGTGCAACAACTTATTGGTCAGTTCCAAGGTGTCTGGCGCGTCCATTGGAGCGTATTTTGCGGGTGCTGAGATTTCACCTGATCTGAGTCAGTGACGGTGTAAAAGATGGAGGCAGGAGTGATAAAAATTGTGCCAGCAGAACGAGACAGTGTGGTGCGACAAGATGGTGGACAGATCAAAGAGATGTGTTTGAAAATTGGGGTCTGCTGCTTTTCTGCTCGTGAAATATGATTCTTTTTTGTTTTTTGTCCAGCCAAACAACAACGAGAATTAAGGTTGATCTTCACTTCACTTGAGAATGTATACTAGGTTCGCGTTCCTATTTTGATTCCTTCAATTGAAGGCCGCGCACGCAGGACAGAAGAAGATTCGGGAGGGTTGGTGGGAGCGAGAAGGGAAACGGGGAAACGTGGAAAAATGTTGGGTCATCTTTGATATTTGTTGAGTTGTTTTGTTTGTTGGAATCATCAACAGAACGAATTTCCTGAGTCCTCACAGAGAAGCCATTAAGCTGTCCCGGGCGAATCTCACCGTTGCCGGAACTCGCAGGGCTGCCTGCACCACATCATCGCCGCACCTGCCAGTGGAACCCCTGCAAAGAAGAAGTGGGAAGAGCCCACAAACCAGACGAAAAATCGCAGGGGAAAATTTGGGGGATGTGCTGCTATTTATATATTACAGGCGGTCTGCCTTTTATCACATGCAATTTCTTTTTTGTTGGGATCGAATTATCCCTCTTTTCGAATCTCGCTAGTCAGATACGAGTGCGCGAATTGCCAGCGTGCGTCGTCGCCAAGCCCCAGCTCACTAAGGAGAGGACGATCCTTGTACCAACGGGGATATGGGAATTTGCCGTCAATTATGAAAACGGGGAGAATCTTGCAAATGTTCAATGGAAGCTCGCATTTTCTCAATTGGGGAGTAATTGGTGGCGGGGCGGAGTGCACTTTGCTGTCTCGAGACGACCACAAGGTGGCTTGCACGAGAAATCGTGCGTTTGTCACCTCGGAAATGTATACGCACGCGGAAATGGCTGCAACTGGAATCGGAAAGCGCACTCATTCGGGACAAACCTTGATCTGCCGGTATTAATGTTGTAATTGTTGGAGCTGTTGGTAGTTGAATTGTGATTTCTCAGTGCAAGCCTTGTCGAAAGCCACAAACTTTATTGCGAGCACCTGAGCCAAAATAATCGTCGCCAGGCACAGAAACAGCACATCTCGATGAAAGAAAGGCGTCGAAATTTTTTAATGAATGCAAATCCACTCGAATTAACGCGTTGTCAAACCCCACATGACCAATCACCAAGCTTCACCTGCCCACCAAGCTTCACCTGTCCACCAAGCTTCATCTATCCACCAAGCGCTTTCCCAATTCAATCTCGTCTCGCCAACTAACCTAAATATCCATCAACTCGGCCTCGGCCTCCCTCTCTGCCTCTGTCAGCAATTGCTGCTGGTGGCGAAACTCGTAGAGCCGCACTTTCTTCCGGATTCTCTTGAGCTGCCATTCAATTGGTATTAAGGGTAAAAACCCGTTCCTCTCCTCATACAAACGCACTCTCAACCATGCAGAAACAAGCAACCAGTAGGCCAAGTACAGACCGACACTGCCGTATGTGGCTGTGTTCGTCCAGCCCACAATAGCGTTGGCCACCATCCACCAGCCGTCGGTGAGCCCGTTGCAGCAGTTCACGTGCCAGATGGCGGTGCTGACATCGTACGACCCAGGCCCACTTCCGGTCTCGCTCACGTCGAGCCCACCGCACCGCCTTACGTACTGCTCGAGCTCCAAAAACCACACTCCGCGGCTCATGAGCCCGGCGCTGACAACATACAAGAAACACGTGGAGCAGATCAAGAAGTACTGCAAGGACATCTTGTTGCCGCCCTTGTAGAGGGACAAGCCGATGCCGGAGCCGAGCAAGAGACCCGCCAATACCGCCAAAGGAAGCGAGGTGGGCGGCTGCGACATGCCAATTCCGCCAATGAATACAACTGCCTCTAACCCCTCACGCAACGTGGTCACGAACGGCAAAATCGCCAAGAAGTATTTCTGCGACCACTTCTGCTGCGGCTGTTTCTTGACGTTTTTGTTCAAAAGCGACAGCTGCTGTGTTTGCACGTCGTCCCCGTCCAAATTCTCAGGGAGGTCCTCGAGGGAACTGTCGACGTTCTCCGCCTCCGAAAGCTTGCTGCTGTCCGTGTACGCGTCGCCCAACTTGATCCACCACTTGATCTTCATGACCTTGTTGATTCTCAAGAGGCCAACGCCCATGATGGTGATGATCACACTCAGCAAAAGCGAAAACACTCCCTCCCATAGCCGCTCGGTGTACAGCCACAAATCCTTCTCGACAAAGTAGAAGAACACGATGAAAATGAGCCCGATGATGAAACAAACCAAAAGTCCGCCGATGGCGCCTAGCCAGACCTGTAATCGTAGGCCCTTGTTGATCTGGCGAACATGTGCAGCATGGTCTGATTCTGTGGTTGGTTCCCTTTTGTTTATAAAAGAGAGAAGCACAGAGATGATGATGGCGGTCTCCAAGGTCTCTCGAAGGATGATGAAGAAGATCTGGATCGAGAAATACTGTGCAACGTCGACCATTGTTCAGTGAAAAGAAAGAGTACTTAGATGATCTGGTGAGGTTCGCACGAAAGGTTAGTAGTCTTGCCGAGAAAAGAGCAGAGCGGTGAGGAAATCCGGCGGCTAGGGTTTGACTTTGGTGAAGAGAAGAAAAAGTGGTATGTTTTGAATTTTTGGGAAATGTGGGAATCGGCCGGTATTTATACATTTTGCTCTGTTGTGACTGTGAGGGGCTTTGTGGGGTCCTTTCTAGATGCTTTAGATTAAGCCAATGAGCATAGATCAAATTAGGCAATGAGAAGATCTGTGGAAAGTGAATGAGAGAAAAGTAAAAAGAAAAATAATCAAAAAAAAAATTGCAAAATGGAGAGGAAGATAGAAATTCTTGAAAGTTAAAAATCGTCAAAACAGCAATTTGAAGCCATTGTGTCTAATTGACTTCAATGCTGTCTTCACTGTCTTTCTTCTCGTTCCCCAGGTTTTTTCCACCCGCGCACTTCTGTTCCCATATATTGTCCTATGACATTTTCCTGAACACCGATCTGAGTGACTCGTACCTGGCCACAATCAATTTCACCACTTGTGTTTCGTTTTTCTCATCAATGGCCTCATAGAGTGACCCAAACGCCCCGCGCTTGGTCCTCTCACTCTCGCCTAAAAATCCCCGGGGTATCTCATACATGAAGTGGTGGAAAGGCTTCAGACTGTCCTCTTCCTCATTGTGAAGACTGAGGTCTTTCTCTAGCCTCAAGATCTTGTAGTTGGCCACTTTGTATTTCGCGTAGATGTGCACTTTCCGAAGCATCTTGTACCAGGGGTAGTCCACCGTGAGCAAGTTTTCAACTTCCTTGTTGTACTCGTCAAATGTGGAAGCCTGTTCCACCAACTGCTCGAGCAAGGTATTCGTGAGGTTGAAAACTGCACCAACGGTAAGCTGAGGATCCTCATCTTCCAGTGCAGCCTTGAAATCTGCGTACAACGAGGATTTTAGCACAAGCGAGTCTTCAACCTTGGTATCGTGCCATGCTGCCAATTGCTTCTTGTTGGACTTTTCAAAATCGCTGAAGAATTGGCGAACTTGGGCAAAGTACATCTCAGCTTTGCTATCCACTACCTCGTGTTCACCAAGCGACAAAACAAACAATCCCAAAAATCGTACAAGCAGGCCGTGTAGCTCAAGTTGCTTGTCCACATCATTGAGCCACTTGTAGCTGTAGAAATTGGACTCTGGCGCAAACGTCGAGTCATTGTATGTCTTGCTTTCTTCAAACTTCAAATTGATCACGGGTGTGGCCAAGTTGAGCTGGAAAATCGACGTATCCTCCGCTCCGATGACACCACCTAGCTTGTTGTTGATGGTTGCATTGTTCTGCAAGTGCCAGTAATGGTACAAGGACGACAAATCGCCCTCTCCGTCGTCCTCGTCCTCCACATCCCGCTTCATGAAACTCTCAACGTCTAGTCCACTTGCGTTCTCTATGTCTTCTGAGTTCTCGTTATCTTTTAAAAGACGCTTGAAGTAGGCCGACTTCCTGGAAAATGGCACCAAGGTTGCGATTTCTTTGATGAGGTGGTTGAACAATGGATTCGCGTCCACAGTGAGGTGGCTCCCCGTCACTGGGTCATTGTCCAAGTTGATATATGCAAGAATGGGCATATTCTTCTGGAACATCCCCGTGTCGTCCACGCTTGCTTTTGCACCCAAGGCACCACTTCTCGCAGCATCCCACGACACGAACTTGATCGTTCTCAACGGCCTCCACCCGTGTCTGCGCAAATTCTGAAATCTACGCATGACCTCAAGCATTATTGCGTGACCACTGGACGGATTGAGCGAGGTGAGCACGTCTCTGGCTGCACCCACAACAACCTCGCCGTCATGGGTCACGCCGTCTATCTGAGCCACAATGTTTGTAGCATTAAGTGGCTGCGGAGCAAACTCTGTGGTGAGCTCCAACTGCAAGGAGTTATCCGAGCACTGTGGCAGGTACTTCCACTTGGAGAACGGCAGTGTAGGAGATCCCATTGCCTTCAAGATCGGTTGCACCAGGTTGTAACTGACCGGAAGCCGGAACCCGTCCTCACGAGAAACTAACGGCTTGTAATTTCTCGAGACAGATAGCTCGACCTCCAGGTCTCCCTGCACTATGACCGCCAGACATCCGTGGCTCTCTGCAAGCGCGATTTTGTCCGCTAGCGAGAACTCGCTCAGGAGTAACTGGGAGAAAATCACAATCTTGCCCTCCACCGAGATCTTGTTCGCTTCCAACAACGCGTAGTCTGCCGGAAGCCCCGCATTTGCGTAAATGAAGTCCCCCTTTACTGTGCCGTTCTTCCCGTACGTAAAATACGACGGCGTCAGAGTCTTGGGCTCCTCTAACTGCGCTGTATATAGCTTTCTGCCCAGTTTTGAGTCCAACAAGTGCAAACTCAGTCTGAGCGGCAGCGACACGTTCACCAGAAGCGGATACGTGTGCGACTTTGTCTTAAATCCCAACAGACGCATTTCCCGCTCGATGTAGGTGGCCAATTCTGGTGCTTCACTGGCGGCTATTCCGGAAGACCGTTTTTTGTTGATATCAGTGAGATTCTTCAAGTACAAGTCCACGTGCTGCTCTATAGTCATTCCGTCTCTATCTGGTCTGCCCACGCGCAGCTCAACCAAGAATATCCGCCTGACATCTGTTCTGGTCAAATGCAAGTCATGCCACCTCCGAAAGTCACGGTTGAGCGATGTTCTAGGCAAAAAGAAAAGCTGTAATGTGATGATTGCAGCTACGCCCAAGATGGAGAACCACCAGAACCTGCGGCGGCAAAACAGCCTGACTATTCTGGACTCTAGGGTGAATTTAGACTGGCAGTCGGCTGTGTCTGTGCTAGCGTAGGAATCATTGCGGGCGGATAAAAGCGGGGAAGATTCTGAGTGTGGCGACATGAAGCCGAGATTTTGGAATCAGAAGTTGTTGATTTTTTTTGGTTTGGGTGTTGATTTCTGGTGGACGTGTAGTTGAGTAGGGGTAAGTGGTAGGAATTAGATGCAGTGTGCATGTCAGTGCGTGGAACCTGGGGAAGTATAGACACAGCGGGCTGGGTCCAGAACACGGTACACGCCTGGAGGCAAAAAAGAAAGAGGGAAAAACGTAAAAATATTTGGGGGAGTTTCATGCGGGGAGCCACCCGTATTTATAGTTTTTGTTGGTTCTATTTATAGTGACTGTGAACTTCTCGGTGGGTGTACCTCTGACTGAGTCAGGTGATGGCTGCAAACCTCCATAGGGGTCCGGTGGACAGGAGGAGAGGACAAGAGAGAAAAGGAAATTAAAAGAAGAAAAAAAGAAATAAAGGAAAGAAAACGGGACAGAACGTGATGTAAGTATTCAGACCATATTAAATCGGAAGTTGGAATGTGAAGGTGTGGATATTGTGTCTTCCCTGCTTTTGGTCTCATTGGTTGTGACATTGACAATGAGCAAAATACAGGCAATAGAGAAGGTAGGAAAAGGGTCGGGAGAGACTGGAAAACATGAAGTAAATAAATCATGGAAAAAACAAGACCAAATGAGTGATCACGCTGAACTCATTAAAGCTTGTCTTGATGATTTTTCTTTTCATTTTTTTCTTGAGTTTTCTGGTATTTGTCTGTCATCTCTCACAGAATATAAATTATGGCAAAAAGGTGCGAGATTCTGGGGATGCAAAAACCAGAAAAACACATAAACAGGGCCATAAAAAAAGGAAACCACAAAAGTCAAACAAACAAAAAAAAAAACATTCCAATGATATCTGCCGAATTCTCAATAACTATAAATAATTTGTCTAATATCCACATACTCTGTCTTCCTCGTTTCCACCACTTCCTGTTGGTTTGGTCTGACATGTAACAATTTCCGTAGCACGCAGTTTGCCTACTCAATGCAGAGAATAAGAGCTGTGCATCACCAGCCACAACACCACCGAGCACAGGAACCAATCATAGTCGAAAATCGCCAGATAAATTTATTCACCCTCCTCTTGTTCTTTCCATTTTTTTTTTGTTTCTTCTTTTTATCTTTTTCTTTTCTCCTTCTTTGTTGGCGTTTCTGTCAACTGTAACTGTATCTGGTTTCGCGGTTTGACCACAATGGGATATCTACATTGGCAAGTGTGGTTATGTGGCTGTCAAAACTACAAAAATTCACATTGCCTTTCATGATGCAGGAACTCCAAAAACAACTCACAAAGTCCAGTTTTTCCATATTGTCAATTTTCATTTTTTTGCAATCTCCCATTCCCCCCGATTTTTCTTACTATGGCATTTGCTCTGCTCATCTCTTATCTCGGTGCTTAGCACGGCAATTCACACCGATAAGCTCTGGTGTACGGGTCTACAACACTTCCATGGCATACCACACATAATGACACCTCCGACCCACTCAATGATATTTCAATAAAAAAATGAAAACAAAAAAAAGTCAAAAACCAGTAATCAGCTCCTTCACCCTTTTCTTCCCTCCTCCCTCTTTTCTGTCCACCCTCCCATTGTTCTGTTCCCCGTGCTAGGGTCCACTTTATTGCTGCTCGGTGCAGGCCGTGATTTTCATTTGGTGGAGCCATTGAAAAAAATAATTAAACCGCCGACAAAACATTCGGAAAGCCAACAAAAAGGAAAAATTCACCAGCCACACGGAAACACCATCAGCCACTCGCTTCCTGTTGCCCTGGTACCAATTTCTCACGTCTATTCGCCACACTTGCATCGCCTCACCTTCTCATTTTGGTGAAGCCAATATAATCACATTCTCACATCCCAATGAAGCCAGATACGCCCACGGACCCGTTCGAGTTCGGCGGCCGCTCGTACGTGCTGATGTCGCACCGAGCCAGTGTTTCGTACAACTCGCCCATCGTCGTGTCGGGCGTGCAATTGCATAAGGAAACCGCCGATTTGGCCAGTATAGGCATTTTGGCAGATGAACCCCAGTCCGAGCAAGATTCCGAGGAGTACGTGCTGCTGTACCCGCCGATTCCAATTGAGGGCCACGAGTATGGCCTGCTGCTGCTGGCCGGAGCTTTCGGAAGCTCGCCGAGTCCCGATGCCGAGAGCACCACTCCGTTGGTGGACAAGAGCAAGAAGTTCTATGCGGACACTTCGGCAGCGTACTTTGGCGCCGACCTAGAGGCTGGGCCAGACACCCCTAATGCCGATACACATGACCAGAACGAGCAGAAGTTGGGCGTGGGCGTGTCACGTGCACAGCACAAGAACCTAGTGCTTAAAGCTGCCAGCTACCTTCCGGCTGTTTTTTTGGGCACACTCTTGAACGTGTTGGACGCCTTGTCGTACGGCATGATCATGTTCCCGATCGGGGAAGCCGTCTTCTCCGGCATGGCGCCCACGGGCCTCTCGATGTTCTACATCTCCACCGTGATTTCCCAATTGGTGTATTCCTTGGGTGGATCTGCATTCAAGTCCGGGATAGGCTCCGAGATGATCGAGGTGACGCCGTTCTTCCACTCCATGGCGCTCTCCATCAACGCAGAGATGGCGGGCCAATCGCAGCAGGCCATTTTGGCCACTGTCATTGTGACCTATGCCTTCTCGTCAGTTGTCACCGGCGTGGTTTTCCTTTTGCTTGGAAAACTCAAGTTGGGCTCGCTCGTCGGGTTCTTCCCTCGCCACATTTTGGTCGGGTGCATCGGCGGCGTCGGCTACTTCTTGGTGGTGACCGGCGTGGAGGTTCTGTCGAGATTGGAGGGTGGTCTAAGGTACAACTGGCCCACGTTCCAGTACTTATTTGAGAGCTACATCACTTTTGCCCAGTGGACCATCCCGCTTTTGCTAACCATTGTGCTCATCTTGCTCCACCAGAAAATCCACAACTCGTTGCTTGTGCCCATGTACTTCATTGGAGTGTTTGTGGTGTTCCACGTGATCGTGGCTGCTGTCACCGGATGGGACATGGACAAGGCCCGCCAGTACGGCTGGGTGTTCCCTGCGGTCGAGGAGAAGGAGCCGTGGTACTCACACTACTCGCTCTTCAGGTTTGGCCAGGTCGACTGGCTCTCGATCGTCAAGCAGTTCCCGTCAATGATGGCACTTACCTTTTTCGGCATCTTGCATGTTCCCATCAACGTCCCGGCGCTAGCTGTCACCGTGGGCATGGACCAGTGTGACGTCGACAGAGAATTGGTTGCTCACGGCTACTCCAACATGCTCTCTGGTCTCGTTGGCCTGATCCAGAACTACTTGGTGTACACCAACTCTGTGCTTTTCATCCGTGCCGGAGCCGACGACAGAATCGCCGGGGTGATGTTGGCGGCTGCAACCGCAGGCGTCATGGTCACGGGGCCCGTTGTCATTGGCTACATCCCGGTGTGCGTGGTAGGCTCTCTCATCTACCTCTTGGGGTACGAGTTGCTCAAGGAGGCCATCTACGACACGTGGGGAAAGCTCAGGAGGATCGAGTACCTGACCATCATCATCATCGTGGTGGTGATGGGCGCGTGGGACTTCGTGTACGGCGTGTTGGTGGGCATTTTGCTTGCGTGCTTGTCGTTTGTGGTTGAGGCGGCCCGAAGACCCGTGGTGAACGGGATCTACACCGGAGTGGTGGCCCGGCTGACGGTGTTGCGGCACCCGAAGCAGCAGGACTTCTTGAAGGACGTCGGCAACCAGATCTGCGTGATAAAATTGCAGGGCACGGTGTTCTTCGGGTCCATTGGCGGCGTGGAGAAAACCATCAGAGACAGGTTTGAGAACGGCAGGTTCCACAAGAACCCAATCAAGTACTTGGTCATCGACATGAAGGGCGTGCTGCTGATCGACTTCTCGGCTGCAGAGGGGTTTCGCCGCATCCTCAACTTGACCGACGAGTTCGGCACACAGCTCATCATATCCTCGGTCAACGACGACGACGGCATAGTTGTGGCGCTCCGGGACGCTGGCCTCTTCGATACGCTGTGTCAGTTGGAAATCCAGTTGTTCAACACGCTCAACTACGCGTTGGAGTGGTGCGAGAACTCCTTCTTGAAGACATACAGCAAGTTGAAGGTGACGAGCCAGCCAAAGCAGATAAGAAGAGGACTGCCTTCCCCAGGCCGCTCCTCGCCGTTGGCAAGCAAACTGAGCATCTCGCAGGCGTTGGACGGCGCGTTTGCAACCCCGAGAACAACGCAGTTGTATGTGGCTGCGAAAAAGACCGCCAAGGACGAGCAATCGATGCAGAACCGCTTCTACTCGCTGGACTCGTCCTTCAAGAAGCAGCCTTTGCCCTTGATCATGATCACCTTCAGTGGCTTGTCGAAAAAAGACGAGACTTTCTGGCTGAAGTTGGCACCGTTCTTCATCAAGGAGAAAATCCCGGAAGACTTGACTTTTTACGACACGAGCGTGAACCCGCCGCTGTTTTACTTGATCGAGTCTGGGTTGGTGAGGTCGATCAGCAAGTTTGAGTCCGACGACCGCGAGCTCCACTCGTCCATCTTGCCCAACACCGCTTTTGGCGACTTGTTTGAGCTCAGCCAGTACCGTGGCATCACATACACCACAGTGAGTGCAACAATTGCATGGAGGCTCAATGAGCAGAAGCTCAACGAGCTCAAGAAGACCGCAGACGGCCAGGCCATCTACAACGAGCTCCTACAGGTCCAGGCCAAGTTGTTCAAGGAGAGGCTCGACACGTTGACGGCCAACCTTGTCATCTCGGCCTAGTTGCATCAATAAATTTATTCAGAGACAAAATGCAATCTTCTAGGATTGAGCGAGTGTAGGTGTAGAGAGCTAAGGAGAGAACTCGACAGTGGCACTCAAACAGGTGATGAGCACATCCTCCTTGGTGTATGCTCTGGCGTTCACAAGGTACTTTCCGGGTGGCACCTCGTTGGGGATCTCCACCGACTTGGAGATGACCTGCTGGCCCTTCTTGATGGGGCACTCCAAGTCCACGTTGGTCACCTCCTCACAAACGTCAAACGTCTGGTGGATCAACCTGATGTAGCCGTACCTGACGTCAACATCAACGTAAGCGCCGTCGAGAATGTCCTGGCTCAAGTAGCCGGTGGCAACGAAGGTCAAGTTCTGGCCCTTGGCTGGAGGGTTAGGGTCGATCACCACTCTCTGCAAGTCCAAGAGCTGAGGCGACGAGACGTCACACTGGATGATTGGCGAGTTTCCAGGAACAGGTCTTTCGTTTTGTCCGGGGAATGTCTGGATGATTTTGCCCGTTTGACTGGACTTGCTGTCGGAGCCGATAACTTGACCAACCAAGTCTTGAACGACTGGGAAAAGAGACAATGCGTTAGCAGAAGCAGCCAATGCCACGATAGATAAGCGACCAAAAGCGACCATTTTAACTTTTTTAGAAATCCAAAGTAATTTTCAGACTGTGAGTTCAAGAAAAACCAGACAGACTTTAGCTAATAATTAGACTGTGAGGGGTGACTGATAGCGATAATTTGCTGTACTGCAGGAAGCGTGACCTCTGGGTATGAAAGTGTTATGCGCAGAAAAAATAAATCTCTGGGGAAATTTTTTGGGGAAAATCCACCTCTATTTATATGCGCGAGGACCAGTAATTGCAGCATTCTGAAAACCAAAGTTTGTCATTGAACAGATTCAGATTGGTCCTCCACTTTAGACTGTCTGGCTGTGGCTGCAAATACCCGCGCTCGGAATGACAGAAATGGGGATGTACGGGTGTATTTCCAGGTCCAAAACTGCAAATAAATGCTGTGGTTGCAGCACAACCAAAGATACAGATAAATGAAAAACTCAAACCAAAAAAAAAAGTTGCGGATATCTTAATTAATATAGAAAATCTCGGTCTTGCATTTAATCCATGCATATGCATCTCCCCAGATCTGTACTATAAATTAAGCCATTTCGCACATTTATTTCCCTCACTTTCTTACAACAAACATGACGCTTCTTTTCCTCACAAATGGTGAAGAGGGGAAGGGAATAGCCCTGGCGTGGGCTATGGCCACGCTAGGAACGCTGCTGACGCAGAGGAGACATCTCTTGAAATCAATCAGTGCAATCTCGATCCCTGAAACCTGCCAGCTTATTGTCTCTCCCTCCGCTCCGTTACCGCTCCGCATCTCCTCGAATTTACTATACGGAATGTCGTTGATATACAGACAGAAGGTCTCCCATATGCTCAACGATCTTGCCTCGGTATCTGCGCGGCTTGCGGTGCCTTCGTTCACCGAGATTCCGACAACAGGAGCCCCTGAAGCGGCTGCGAAAAAGATCACAGCGCGCCAAACAATGAGGGACGACGCGAGGTTCAACATCGCCGAGGATTTTGCCCCGTCCTTCGAGCTCGAGCCTACGGCCGCCTTGGATGCTGTGCTTCAGATCATGGAGCAAGATCAACAACTCAACGAGATCGACCCATCCAACGTCAACCTTGCCGCCGCCGCAGATGAACGCGACCGTCTGTTTGAGAAGTTCTTGGAGAAATCGTTTGCGAGCATCCACATGGACCAAGATGATGGGTACGATGTCGACTTTGACTTCGACCAAAATGGCGAAATTGTCCAGCAAGGTGGCGAAGGTACAACAGCCGATGTTTTGCAGGATTTGAACCTTGACCAGGACTTCCACGCTGTGGCAGGAACGATTGAGGAATTGCTGAAAACACAGAACACAGGCACCAACGACCCCCATTTCTCCACAACAGCACAGAATGCCGCTCCCACACTCGAGATCGAGGCGCCGAGGAAAAGAAGAAAGACACGATTCCATAAAGACGGAGACTTGACCTTTAGAGCTGGCCCGCTCACAATTACCTCAAGAGTAAAGCAGCTGAATGTCGGGTCTCTCAAAGACATGGTTGAATTTGTGAGCAGAACCACGCCCAACTTCGTCAACTCTTGCTACATGGCTGTATTTGGACCTGCTGCGACGTCGTTCATCCCTCTAGATCGGTTTCCTCTGACACATAGACATGCGTCCACTTCGCACATCCCACTACGTTTTCATGAGCTCATGGGTATAGAAGAAGGCAGAAATTACATTCGTCCCAACGTCAGCTTTGACAATATTGACAACCTTCCTCGCAATCAAGATTATGCTGACGGCCAATTTCCGGACATCGATTTCGATTTTGACTTGAACTTCTCGCCAGATATATCTTTGGAAGTTGCCGGTCAAGATAACGAAGATGGCTTGGCGTTCGCGAAAATGCTTAGCAAGTTCCGTACATTCGTGCAATCGAAGTTGGGTGAGCTGTCAGAGAAAATGCTTACATTCGAAGAGCTCGTGCCCTCCAAGGCAACTGAAACCGAGCGCCCCGTCAATCGTAAGTTTGTGGCCTCTGCTTTCGCATACATTTTGCAGCTAGCAACCTTGGATCAATTGCAGATACAATGCAACAGCGAGGAAGACCAATTCAACCTGACAGGTGATATCTACATATTCGAATAGTCTGGTGGCTATCAATTGATACATAATACATAGGGGAGAGAACAGAAGTGTCAAACAAACAATTGGTGTGCAGTGAAGCATTTTTTGCTATCCTCAAGGTCGCAGTCAAGTATTAGGTGCAAAGAAAGTCCAGGGGATTGAAACATGTTATAGAGCAGTCGCACTGATGGGCACTGCTAATTGGCGAGATTCCACATTTAAGCGGAAACACCGTTGTCGTCGTGCTTGGCGAATTCCTCCTCAGCCTCGTACAACTCGCCTTCCTCAGGCTCGCCCTCGGCCTCGTGGTGCAAGGACAAGGTTGGCTTGACGGCAGCAGAGTCGAGAGTCCAGGCAGCCAAAGCGTTCTCGGCGTCAATGATGATTTGCTTGGAAGCGTCATAGCCGTCGTAAGCTGGTCTGGTCTCACCTGGAGTCACAGCAGAGTCGTCCAACAACTCCAACAAGGCCTTACCGTATCCGGCTATGAGGGCGTACTTCTCGGCCAATTCTCTGGTGGCATCGAATTGGTAGTTGAAAGCAGCCTTCAACTTCTCTCTGGTGATGTTGGACAATTGAGCCTCAGCAACCAAGGACTCGGCCTCGGCTCTCACCAACTCCTGCTCCAAGACTGGAATCTTTGGAGATTGTGGGTCCTTGTACTTCAAGTGAGCAATCTCGTCGGTGATCTTTTGCTTTCTGTCTCTGGATGGCTGGACAGAAGACTCGATGTTTCTGATCGACTTCAAGGTGATTCTGTACTGGTCGTACTTGTCGGTGTACTGGTCCTCCAACTCACCGATCTCGTAGATCAAAACACCCAACTTGTCGGTGACATCGGAAACATCCTCGTCGTTCTCCTCACCCCACACAGACAACTGCTTGGCAACTTCCCTGCGCTCTCTGGCGGTCAATTCAATGGCTCTCATCACGTTCTTCTCCATCTTGATGTATTGGGACAACTTTCTGGACAATTGTGGGCCAGTGGCACCAGCCAAGTTTTTCTTGAAAGAGGATGAAATTCCACCCTTTCCAAAGAATCTAGACTTGGTGGAAGATGGTGGAGGTGGTGGAGATTGCAATTGAGCGGCGGTTGGAGCCTTCTGGGATCTCAAGGAGTAAGTTCTGTGCATTTTCAATTGAGAATTGAGGTTAATCTAAGGGTGAGCGAAAGTGGAATTCTTGCTCCTTTTATACAAGCGAGGGGTGAAGGTGGAAAAATTAGTGCACATGAGCCCGGGCCGCACATGTACACTTGCTATTCTCGATTGAGCATAAATGGGCTCAGTTGAGCATCTCCGAAAATTCCCAATCTGTGATAATTTGAAATTCCGTGTCAATTTCGAAAAATAGCAAAAAATCTCGATGTCCTACCAATTGGTCGCCACACTCGATCTGGAGGGATCTACATGTCTCGGTTACATTACTCCTATTGCTCGCCGTGGTGAGATTGCTCCAATACGACAGAACCTTTGAGTTTCCTGCAGGACAGAGGTTCCGTCCGTCATTCCATGACGTAATGTTGCTCCTATTCACTAGCCACTACTTGATTATCTGCAAAAAGTTATTTTAGCATTTCTCGCGTTCGAGTTGGTCCGCTTGGTCATACGTCATTCACGACAAGAGTTAATCCGAGCAAAGAAAGCTGCCTTGGCCCGGATGGCCCGGAATATGTTCGCAGCTCTGAAAATTCCAAATGCAAGTGAATTTCTGCAACTACCCCAGACTGTACTGGAGAGATGGTCGAGTTTGGCGTCTTCTAATGCAGCCACACACACCGATGTGCACTACTATCTGTCGCATCAAGAGCTCTTCCATCAACTTGCATAATCTGATCAGAAATCTCTCTAATTCTTCACTTTCTTCAGCTTGCCAACAGCGTCCTTGTTCGCGCGTTTCAACGTCAACTTGACAGGCTCCAAGATCCGGTAGTAGTCAGACTCGAGCGCCTCATAGGCAGTCTGAAGCTTGTCCAATCTCGTTGGCGCATCCAACCCGGCAAGCGCTTCCTTGTTTTTTTCATATAGTCTCTTCTTGATGAAAAGACGCACTGCTTTCTTCGAGTCTTCGCCTGCGCCGGCTTTCAACTGTTTCAAGAAAATCATCTCGAGCAATCGCAGGAGTTGTCTTTTCTCCAACTTTTCTTGCTTTTTGAATGTCTCAAACCACTTGTCGCCAGAAACTTCACTGATGGTTAGACTGCCGATGGACAATTTCTTGTTCAACCGCGTCAAGTCAGCGCGGTCTCTCAAGTCATCAAAGCTCTCGTTGGGCTCCTCCACCACGATTTCCACAATCAGGTCGTTTAGCAACCACTGCTCGTATAGACGCGAGTAGAACTCGCCGCCCAACGAGAGGCCCTGGAATATTGGCAAGATGATAAACTGGGAGATCTTTTTACGCGTCTCAACGACCCCAGCATCGAATTTCTTCGCGCCCGGGTACTTCCAGTAATTGTACGCCGTGGAGAACCCCACAACCTCGGGCAATTTCGGGTCCGTCACCTTGTACAAGACATAGACGTCCCAAAGCGGGTCTTTGAAGTCGATATACGAGCCAGCCTCGATGAATAGAAGCACGAGGATCTGCAATCTCTTGTGCAACTCGATCCCCGAGTCTGACGACAAGTCCAAGTGGAAAATCGCGTACTTTTCGCCGTCCTTGGTGAACTCGTCGCCAAACTGAGTGCCTGGGATCTTGAATTCCTTTTGTTCCTCGTCGATCTGGTCTCTCCACTTCAGCTCGTCTTTGAACACAGTGGATTCCGGTAAGAACTCCAACAATTTGGCCTTTGGGTCGATTTCGACGTCGTCGAGCTTCGCAGACCACTTCACATTGAGAAAAGGCAAGAACGTCACCGAGTCAAAACACAAGAAAATCACAAGGTCCTTATACCCAAAGATACTCTCCGCGTCACCGAAAATAGGGTACGTGAAGAGCGGCTTGAAGTTTTGGGCGGAGCCTTTTGTGTCGGTGATGAAAATCGACACTGCTTCATTCAGCGACAGCGTCCATTGCTCGGGCTGCAACGATGCCACGGCGAGATTCACGTCTGACATTGTGTTTATATGGAAGAAGTGGACTATGGAAATTAACGTGTCGCAACTGGTGAGTTGAGCGCGGCACGACTCGGCTGCAAAAGAGACAAGAGGGAATAAGGTAGAGAAAATGAAAGAATATTGAAAAAAATTTGGAGTCACAAAGAGATGTGTTTCTCTTGAATATCAGGAAATCATTTTTTCGAAAATTCTCCTGGTTCCTTTTTTGCCTTGTTCATCACTTCTTTTCAATCATCTATCACTACAACTTGGTACAAGTGTGTTCTATTACAACAAAATTTACTCAATGACAACGACCAAGTCGCCTGCGTCCACCATGTCTCCGTTCTTGTGGAAAATCTTCACGACTTTCCCGCCCTTGGTGGCGTTCACCACCATCTCCGTCTTCATGGCCTCCACCACAATAAGGCCCTGGCCATCCTTGACAACATCGCCCACCTCCACCAACGGCTTCCAGAACCGGCCGGAGTACTCCGAGTACACCATCTCGGCGTCGTCGCTGAACTTGTCGTCTTCGGATAAGACGGGTCCTGCTTTGCCAGACTCCAACTCCGCGTTCGACACCTGGATCAACCTGTTGAACTCCTCCAACTTCTCGCCGCCCTGGTTCTTCTGGAACGTCTCGATCAGCTCCAGGTTGTCCTGGATCCAGTGCAAGTACTGCTCGTGGTCAAACACAGACTGCACAATGTCCACCTGAAAGTGGCCCGCCTCCATCTCCTCGGTCATCTTGTCGATCTCAGCCTCGGACACTGGGTAGAACTCCACCTGGTCGAAGGGACTCAACAACCATGGGTTCGACTCCGAGTGGGCGCCCAACGTCAACTTGTCCCAGATAGGAACAGTGCGGCCCACCAACTGGTACCCACCTGGCGACTCCATGGTGTAGATGCACATGTACAGGCCACCGATTCCGACCGTTCCGTTGGGCGTGAATGTTCTCGATGGGTTGTACTTGGTGCCCAAGAATCTGTGTCTGGGGTCCAAGGGCACTGCACACGGCGCACCCAAGAAGACGTCTCCGAGTCCCAACACCATGAACCGGGCCGAGTACAACATGTCCTTGACGTCGTTGCGCTCGATGCCGTTGATGTTGGCAATGAAGTCGACGTTGTTTGGCAACCAAGGCGCGTCGCTTCTGATCGTCTCCTGGTACCTCTTGACGGCATTGAGGGTCTTCTCGTCCTCAAACGCCATGGGCAACTTGATCACACGAGAAGGCACCTTCCACTTGTTGACGAAAGCGATTTCCTTCTCCACGGCAAGCATGGTCTCCAACAACTGTTTCTGGGAAACCCTCTCGTCGTACTCGATCAACACCGAACGCACACCACGGGACATCTCCACGATTCCTTCGACCTTCAAGTCGCCAACCATCTCGATCAACTTGTGCAATCTGTACGACAAGTTCAAGTCCATGATGTTCTCGCCGTACTCCACCAAGATGTAGCGGTCGCCGGCTTGACGGTACACGGTCTTGGGGCTCGACTGAGTCTCCTCGATGATCGCCAAAACGGGGTTCTCGTACTTGCTCAAGCTCTTGCCCTCAAACGAAGGCACAGACCCTTCGAGCGCACCAATCACCTTGTCCTGCGCGAGCTTCAAGCCCTTGGCCACCTCGTAGCTGAGAGGCACAAACTGGATCAGGTCGCCTGGCTTCACCTGGCCGATCTTCCACATTTCTGCCTCGGCAACAACGGCCTCACACACAAATCCACCAAGAGAAGGCCCGTCGCACGTCAAGATCACGGGCTCGTCACCGGTGAAGTTGATCGCGCCGAGCGAGTAGACGTAGTCGTGGGCGTTGGAGGGGTGCAAGCCTGCATCTCCGCCGTCCTTTCTGGCCCACTTAGGTTTTGGCCCAATGAGTCTGACGCCAAATCTGTTGGAGTTGTAGTGGACCTTCCACTTGGAAGCAAAGAACTCCTCGACGGCCTCGGAAGTGAAGAAGTCCGGCGAGCCGTGAGGACCGCACGTGACACCAACCTGCCAGGCAGTGGTGGCATTGAAGTCGTAAGATGGAATCAAGGATTGGGGAACGTCACGTGGCTCGTGGGTGGGAACAGGCAAAGTGCAGCTGGGCAACTCGGGCTGGCCTAAGAACAACACATCGCCCAACTTCAACACACGCCCGTTGTATCCGCCCAAGTTACCCAAGGCGAAGGTCGAGCGCGAGCCCAAGTACTCGGAAACGTCAATGCCGCCTCTGATGGCCAAGTACGCCCTGCACCCGGACTTCAACTTGCCAACAGACAACTTGTCGCCCTTCTTGATGTGGATGGGCACCCACTGCGCGACCTTGGTGCCGTTCACGTCCACGTCAACGTCTCCACCGGTGACAGAAACAATGACGTCGTGGTGGAACAAAAGCTTCGGTCCGCTCAAGGTGATCTCCAAGCCAGGAGCACCTGCATCGTTGCCCACGGCCCGGTTGGCCAATCTGAACGCATACTCGTCCATGCAGCCCGAAGGTGGAACTCCAATGTGCCAGTACCCCTTTCTGCCCGGGAAGTCTTGCACGGTGGTGTATGCGCCCGGCACAAGCACCTCGAAGGCGGTGGGGTTGTAGTCGTACAGGTCCAAGACCTTGGTGGCGACCTTGGCGGTCTCGAACATCTTGGAGTTGGCGATCGAGCGCAAGTAGTCGATGTTGGTGATGCACCCGGAGATGGCCGTCTCGTTCAACGCCTGGCGCAACTTCTTGAGCGCATCGTTACGGTCCTTGCCGTGGACAATGATCTTGGCCAAAGTGGGGTCGTACTCGGCACTGACAACAGTACCCTTCTCGACCCAGCCGTCAATTCTGGCAAACGAAGGGAACTTGACCTCGGTCAACTGGCCTGGCGATGGCATGAAGTCCTTGACGGGGTTCTCTGCATACAATCTGGCCTCCATGGAAGCACCGGTCACCGAGATCTTCTGGGAGAAGTCCGGTGGGGTGTCTGCAGCAATGAGCAACATCCACTCGACCAAGTCAAGCCCCGTGACCATCTCGGTGATCGGGTGCTCCACCTGCAAACGTGCGTTGACCTCCAAGAAGTAGAACTCGTCACGTTTCTCGTCGTAGATGAACTCGACGGTTCCTGCGCACTTGTAGTTCATCAACGCACCCAAGGACTCGGCGGCGGTTCTCATTTTCTGGCGGGTGGTTTCGGGCAAGTTTGGAGCTGGGGTCTCCTCGATGATCTTCTGGTTTCTTCTCTGCAACGAGCAGTCTCTCTCGCCCAACGCAATGGCCTTGCCGTATCCGTCACCGAACATTTGGATCTCCACGTGACGGGCGTTCTCGACAAATCTCTCCAAGAACACACCAGAGTCGCCGAAGTAGGACTTGCCCTGGTGCTGCACGGTCTGGAACACGCGCTCGATGTCGGCCTCGGAGTCGACTTTCTGCAAACCAATACCTCCGCCTCCGGCAGTTGACTTCACCATGACTGGGTACTCGAGCTTGGCGGCGATTTCCTTGGCCTCTTTGGCGTCGGAGACCAACCCGGAGCCGGGAACAAGAGGAACTCCGGCCTTCTCGGCGATTTCTCTTGCCGAGTGCTTAAGACCGAGCTTTCTGATCGCATCGCCGGAAGGACCCACGAAAACAAGTCCCTCCTTGGCACATCTGTCGGCGAAATCGGCATTCTCAGACAAGAAGCCGTAGCCTGGAATAATGGCCTCGGCTCCAGACTTCTTGGCTGCAGCAATCACCTTGTCGATGTTGATGTAAGTTTCTGCGGCAGAAACACCGTCCAAGGAAATGGCCTCGTCCGCATACAAGGTGTGGCGCGCGTACTTGTCTGGGTTGGAGTAGATGGCAATGGCCTTGATCTTCAACTTCTTCAAGGTCTTCATGATTCTCACGGCGATCTCTCCACGGTTGGCCACAAGCACAGACTTGAATGGTTTCTTGTACTGCTTGGCCTCCTGGTCCAAGTGTGCGTGGTAGCCCTTCCAGCCACCGAACTCAGAGATGTCCTTGGTGCCCAGGGCGAGGTAGCCAGCTTCTTCGCAGATGAAAGACTTGATCCACTCGCCCGAAGCCAACTCCACAGAGCCAATGCCCAAGGGTTCCGGCACATAGCTCACAAACTGGCCCAAGAGCTCAAGTGGGATCTCGTACACTTCCAAGTCGATCTTGGTTCCAAACTCGGCCACTCTGCGCAACCCCGGCTTGGCCACAGGCCCGGTCTTGGGCAAAGCGTACAACTTGTAGTTGGGCGAGGTCGTGGTGGCCGCGACAAACGTGGCGTGGACCTTCTCCAACTGCCAGTGCAACTGGAATCCTTTCAAGTGCGCGCCCACCACCGCCAACTTGACGGTGTTCTTCAACACTGGGTTGGGCAACTCGGTGTGTGGCGCCAACTCGTCGCCGAGGCTGGTCACGGGCTTGTCCTTCACACAGCCGTAGAATCTGGGGGTCTTCTCGGAGTACACTCTCATGTATCTCAGAGCAAACTCCAACAAGGCGTAGTCGTTGAATTTCAGCGACAAAAACGTGATGCCAAAGGGCAAGCCGTCCGCTCTGAAGCCGGCGGGAACAGCCAACGCACTCATGTCGGCCAAGTTGACGAAGTTCGTGTATGTGCCCTGGCACGAGTTGACGCCAATTGGGTCGTTCTGCACCAGCTCAATGGTGGGCGTCAATGGCGCAGTGGGCAACACCAACACGTCGATCTGCTCCAACATCGGCTGCACCCTCTGCAAGATCTGCTGTCTCTTGTAGTCGTACTCAAATGCAGTCGCTGCAGAGTGCTTCTCGCCGCCCTGGATGATGTTCAAGACGGTAGGGTCCAAGTCCTTGGCGGGCGGATTCGTGGCGAGGAAGTCCTTGGTGGCCCAGTACCGCTCAGAGACCCAGGCGCCCTCGTACAAGCACTTGGCCAAGTCAAGCAAAGGCTGGATGTCGATGTCGGAGATTTCGCAGCCAGTTTCTTTCACGAGGTCCACGGCCTGTGCAAACAACTTGGGGTTCTCCGTCTCGCCGCACCACACAAGCTTGCTGGGCACCGCCACCTGTGGCTTGGAGCCGAAGTTCAACAAGGCATTTTCCGGGAACGCACGCGAGAACTCGTCGTTGGAGCCGTCAAACTGCACAAGCACGTTGAACGCCAACTGGGCGTCGTGCAAGTTCAACGAGAACACCGACACGCAGTCCAAGGACTTGCACGCAGGCACCACGCCCGAGGCCGAGAAGACGCCCTTGGTTGGTTTGAGACCAATCAAGTTATTCAATGCCGCGGGAACACGCCCGGATCCCGCGGTGTCTGTGCCCAACGCGATCGGGACAATTCCACGGCCCACCACGGAGGCCAGGCCTGCAGACGAGCCCCCGGACACGTATTTGCTGTTGAACGTGTTTGGGGTGATTCCGTATGGCGATCTGGTGCCGACCAAGCCCGTAGCGAACTGGTCCAAGTTGGTTTTGCCGATGATGATGGCTCCTGCAGCGCGTAACAACGCCACCGTGGTGGCGTCTTTGCTCGGACTGTAAGCAAAAGAGGGGCAGGCGGCGGTTGTCTCCATGAGTTTCACGTCGATGTTGTCCTTGATAGCAACAGGGACACCGTACAAGGGCAACTTGGTCTTGTTTGCGTTCAGCTGGAGAAACCTCCACTGGTGAGCCAAATCGTCGTCTGTGGCGAGCGAGATCCACGCTGGGTCTTCCTGTTGCTGGTCTGCTAAGAGCTTGCTCAAGAGAGCGAGCGAGTCGTCTGGGGTGGCCTGGAAATGGTATCTTTTCCAGTCGTCGATGGTCCACCCGATGTAGTCAGTCATTGTTGGGTTTAGTTGACTTTTCTGGGAAAATATGGTGTGGGGAGTTAATGGGAGGAAAAATAACTTTGAGATGAAAAAGTCACTGGCCAAAACTGAGTGGAAATATTCGACGATATAAATCAGGAATGGATTCCGTGGAGGGCCCTCGCGTGCTTGTGTGCAGTCTATCGTAACCGGAGATGCCCATAACAGCAGTTGAGCACGGGCCGCCCGCCGCGCCGACCAGAGTGGCCCTGGCTGCAAAAGAGGTTAACGAGGAAGAGAGCTGGAATGGAAAAAAAGTGAACTGAAAAAAAAAAAAATGAAAATGAAAAAAAAAAAATGGAGACAAAATAAAGTTGAAAATAGATGATCTGCCAGAGAGAGCTGAGGTTCAAGAAGTTCAGACCATCTCTCGTTGGAGATCTGGACACTCTCATTCTGGGTGCTGTGATTTGTGACTTTGCTTTTCGTCGGGAAGTGCCGAAGTGTGGGGACCGGCGCGCCGGTTCAGGAGACTAAAAGCTGGGATTTGGCTAGGTGGGAAAGTCATGCAGGTGAAGTGATGGAAGAGGCGAGTTGGGGGAGAGTTGCATGGGCTGAGGCGCTGTGATTGGGCGCTGATATGGATCCCGATAGGGGAGGGTTTCGCGGGATGGCCTTGATGGGTAATGGAGCGATTAGTGTTTCGCACGACCGCATTTCAAAGTCCCAAACCTGTGCAATCCGAATGCGCCGACCGACTTTCCCGTGCCTCTGTGCGGATAAGGTCACGTGAGATCAGAACGCCATACAGAGGGAAGGGAGACAATCAGTGAAAGAAAAATCAAAAAAAAAAAAAAAAAAAAATAGAAAAGGAAGGAAGACCAAACTCAAGAGATCAGATTATGGATGGGAGTTCAAGGTTGGAGTTTTGGATCTCGTTATCTGGACAATCTGCCACCCTAACCTTATCTGAGTGTGACTCCAACCTTCACCTACACACTTCACTATGGAGTGTCCCCTTTTTTTTGGTTTTTCCCTGATAATTTTCTTCTCCTGCCTCTAAAGCCTTCATTCCCTTGCCTATCGGAGAATTTTCCTGATCAGCGGCCATTATCTGATTCCAGTATCTGCTTATTTCTGATCTACAGGGTTTGCAGCCGTGTGCACACCACCCCCACACCCTGACCCCTATAATGGCACGAATCGGGGCTTGGAAGTGAATTTCACTGATAAGAGAATTGATTGAGGTTTTCCGATGATGGCAGGAATTTGGAAAGTGCAGGTCCAAGAGAGACAAAGAAAGCTTGGGGCAAAAGCTTCGTGTGTATTTTGTGGGGACCATTGAGTGAAGTGAGAAAAAGTGAGACAGACTAGTGCTGGAGACAATTGTGTGCACCACCAAAGGAAAGAAAGTACATGGGAGAGTAACTCGAGAAATTCGAATTTGACTTTTTATCGTTATCCTTCTTGTTGCTTGTGTACTCTCTGTTGCGTGCGTTTACCAAGTGCTGACAGTGAGTCGTTCTTATGGTGTTCCGCCATGTTTCTTGATTACTCCTCACATTTGGCTCCAAAGAGCTCCAGACAGAAAGTGGGACCAACAAAGACACACAAGAATGACAGAATTGAACAAAAAAAAAAGCAAACAGAAAGATTTTCACTTTCTCTTGTTGATGTTCTCCATTCAAAATTTAATTTATGGTGAACTGAATACTGGTGAAACTCTAAAATTACTCAATTCACTATAAAGTCCAGACACACCCGGACAAAGTCCACAGACAGAAGATCTCTGCAGACAAATCACAATTTGCACTTTCAAATCAACTTCCACTTGCACTTCCACTTGCGCTTCCCTTACTTCTTCTCGTCCAAAGTCTCGTCGATCTTGGGCGTCATGTATCCTCCTCCCTGAGCAACTTGGCCGTCCAACGAGGTCATCTTCACCAACTGAGCAGAAACCTGACTCTGCACCGCATGCAACTGCTCCGGGTGAGCGTTCTGCCACGCCTTCAACTTCCACGTCTGCCCGCTCAAGTCCCAGTAGATGCCTCTGAAGGTGTGGTACAATCCTTCTCTGCCTTCCCACACAGGACCAATAATCACCACATACGCGGTGAAGAACGACCAGATGAACAACACGGCAATCCAGCCCGTGAAGAACGACTTGCTGAACACGTACCCGGACGCATACATGGGGATGGGCCACAACAAGATCAAGCACACGGCCAACGCACAGCAGATGGACAAGGCGATCTTGAACGATCTCTTCAACCGGGCGCTATCCTCGGCGTACTTGTCGGCGTTCTCGGCGGCGATCTCGTGTGCGACAGAAACAACCTGCGACTTCACTGGACTGAGATTCTCTGGGTCCAGCACCGGAGACTCCGCAGCCAACAACTCCTCCTCCTCGTCCACACGGGTGATGGTCTTCAAGATGTCCCAGTTGAAGTTCTGGGGCTTGAACACGAGGGTGAGAATGGGCACGATGATGAAGGGCGACAAGAGAGCAACGATGTTGCCGGTCAACATGGGGTCGTCCTCGAAAGTGGTGGTGATGGTCAAGTCGCCGTACAACGAGTGTGTGCACACCAACCAGGACATGATGGACAATGCGGTGGCGATGGGAGGGGTGAAGGTGGCCGCGTGCCAGTTCTGACGCTTGGAAAGCAAAGTGAGCGCAGAGGGCAACACAGCACCGCCAATGATCACACCCATCAACTCGTACAAGTACGACATGGAGATTCCGGCGTAGTACAAGCCAATGGAGAAGCCCGCCATCAAGTACGCAAACACAATGACCGAGCCGTGCGACATGAACATCAATCTCTTGCCTGACGCCTTGGGGTTGATGTAGGTTCTGTAGATATCGTAGGTGTAGATGGTGGAGACGGCAATCAACTCGGCAGACATGGCGGAGGTGACGGCCATGAACACAAGCAAAAGCGACATGACGGCGCCGCTCTTGCCCAAAAGAGCCACGGCGGCGTTTGGAAGCACCAAGCCGGCAGAAACCTCGGAGCTGGTCATCTTGGCCGGGTAAGTGGGCCAGTACTCGGTGTTCTCGAGCGAAAGCGCAGTGAGACCCATGGTGGTGGCCATGAACATTGGGATGGCGAACCAGGCAAGACCTCCGAGGACGTAGCCGGGGAGCGTGGCCACCGGGTCGGAAGCAAACGCCTTGTTGAAGTATCCGTTATCCAAGAACACCGTGCCGAAGTTGCCGACGATGTTGATGACGAAGAAGATTCCGCCGGATCTGGACTTGATGGTCAAGTACGAGCCCTCGGCGTTACCACTGACTGGGTCGGACTTGCCCAAAGCAGTCACAACCTCCCAGACCTTCCCTGGCGAGCCCAATCTGTCTGAGGTGGCAAAAGCGTTGAAAGCGAAAACCAACATGATGATCACAATCACCACCGTGTGGGCGTAGTCAGTCAAGAACGTGGCCTTGATACCTCCAAACAACGTGTACACCACGACGCCCAAGGGCAACAACAAACAAGCAGCAACGGTGGACATGCCGGTCAAGTCGTGCACGACCGCAGAGCCGCCGGTCAACAACATGGCGGTGACCAAAACATTGGTTGCAAAACCCCAGAAGCAGTACACTCCGTGGGTGATGGGACCGTAACGCGTCTTGACAATCTCCAAGTACGTGTGCGCGTGAGGAGCCCGCTCCTTGCCCTTGATGGCCAAGCACGCAAACAAAATGATCTGGACGGTGGCGCCGGCGGCGTAGTACAACGCTCCGCTGACTCCGTTATCGTACACCTGCACGGTGGACATCAACAACGTGGCCGCCCATGTCCAGGACGACACCACGGCGGCGGAAAGCAAGTAGGTCTTCACGGAACGGCCGGCGGTGGCGAACTCCTCCGCGGTCATGATCTCCTTGTTGTATCTTCTCAAGCAGAAGGTGGTGAGCACCATACCGGCAGCAAACACAGCTCCGAGCCCGACGACGACGGCGTAGCCGGCGGCCTGGGGGAGCGCGACGTATGAGGCAGACGACATTGAGTTGCTGTTTTTGTTTTTGGTTTGGTTTTTTTTTTCTGGTGGAATTCCAACCTTTAAATATTGTGCACAACTGATAAGGAAAGGCATCGGAATGCTGGGGAGTGCATGCAGCGTTATCAGAATTGACAGTTAGGCGTACAAGTTTTTTTTTTCTTTTCGCGCCGTATCGTTTCTCGAATCCTGCACATAAGCACATTTCCGGCCCACCTGAACGGGCCGCTTCCATACGGCCCGCCGACAATGGTAACAATGAGATAAAATGGGAATCCCAGGCGATTGAGGCTGACGACGGACTCTGTCTGGTTATATGCAGTCTGCCGGCTAGATCAATCTGCGTATCTCTGGAAATCAAATTGGCTGTTATCTTTCCTGAAAATTTCTGGTGCTGCCCTTCTAGAACGCCTTACCCTTAAACTTTAGTTAGCACCATTTGCATCTCGGTGCGTCCTGCAGACAAGAGGTCTAAATTGCACCATCAGGCTCAATTCCGCACGCGCAATACGGGCCGTAAATTCGCCGCAAACGGCCCAGCGAAATCAGTTGCAAATTGTGCGATCCCAGTTTTCCAGAGATTAAAGATGAACCAAAAGAAAAAAAAATGGAGACCAGAGAAAATTTTTCCAGAAAAGCAATTAAACGTTTCCATTGCAGATCCTCAATGGCGATTATCTGCCTCTATCCTCGTCCCTCCTCCCCCTGGGTGGGCGATTACCTAATCGGGACATGTTTTCGGCCGCTGCAACGGCCCGCTCATGTGAACTGTAGGCCTGCCAAATCGCCCAATGAGCTTGGCTGTGATAATTGCAAATTCGATCTGGAAACAGAATTGGAGCTCATTGCAGATTCCACGTCGGAATTATTCTCGGTCAAAATCCCGTTTTCGCTGGTGAGCGAGACCAAGTTCTGGCCCAAGTCTAGCCGGGTCTTAAGTATGGAGGAGATATCCTTCTGTTGAGCCAAAATGAGTTTTTCCACCTCCTCCCGAATTTCGTGCTCCGACTTCAATTTTTTCGCAAGCTTCTCGTCGAACTGATTGACGAAGTAGAAAACTCCCAGAATGTGCTTGTCGAAAACAACTAGGGCCTCGTCTGTGCAAAGTTCCATTTCCTCAATGCAAACGGTATGCGACCAGCCAAAGTGCTCCGCGATCTCCGCCACTGTCACTCCGTGGAAATGACTGAATTGCTTTTTCGTGTACTCGTCGGACTCCGCTGTGATTTCACTCTGCAATTTTTCAAACCAGAACTGATTCTCTCGCTCCACTAGGAAGTTCATGATGGTCACGTGAATGTCTTGCAGTTCATGGGATCTCTGGGTGACAACCTGTAAACCCGACTGGAAGGTTGTCAATTTGACTGGGAGTTGCAATTTGTCGAGCATCTCCAAGCTTTTCGTCAAGTCCTGTGTCGAGAGCAAGTCTGTGCCAAACCCCAGATTGGAGATCTGGAATCTGTTGTAGGATGCAAACAAGTCCGGGATGGTGATCATGGATGTGATTTTCGTGAGCTCGAAGTTCAACAAGTACTCGCTGATGTGCCGTGCCAATTCCTGGTGGTATAGACTCAGTGTCCTGTTGATGATCAAGGGCGGAATTGGAACTGCCGAAGTGGGTGCTTTCTTCCGCTTCACAAGACTCCCGAAAGTCAGCGAGAGCTTGATCAAATCCTGCGCCTTGTACATCAACTGCTCCAAGTCTTCCAAGGACTGCGTCAAAATAAGCTCGTTTCTTTTTCTTTGCTGTTGGCCGTACTGCTCCAAACTGTGGATTCCTGCGGTTTTGATACTGGCCACTGGCTGGTTCTCCTTGACCTTGGTAGCCTCGCCGTTGATCTTGCCTCGACTTTCTAGGTTTGCCCACTTGAGCTTGTCTATCTCCTGGATCACGTGCTCGTAGAACGCTAGGTCTCCGCCTTTCCGGAAACTCACTTTTATGTATGGTTTGCCCAAAGTGTACTCCTCCCTTTCCTCTAGCTCGATCCCCAATGGGTTTTGCGCTTCCAGGCCCGACTTTTGCGCATTCTCCAGCTCCTGGATCTTTTTCGCCAACGCCAGCGACACGTTCCGTAGTTCGGTGCCACACAACTCGCAGTATCTCATCAGTGGATGGTTGATGAACGTGCACTTCGGGCACTGGTGGGGATCTTGTGGTTCTTGCGCATCCAGAACGTCCGGTGACTCTGAGTCATCCTGTGCCTTCTTCAACACTTCGCCAATCATGGTTCTTGACGGCGGAATCCCGCAACTTACACATTTGGGGAACTCTCTGTCTAGGTCCGTACTCGTCAGCAAATGGTTGTTGAAAGAGCAGATCACGCACGTCCAGTCGACCTGTCTGGCCGCTGGCAGCGATGACGTCAGTTGCTGCGTGCTGGTGGGCTTCGCAGATCCAGAATCCTCATCGATTTTGATGTACACCTTCACTTTAGGTGAAGACCGGAGAAACTTCTCCACGTACTCGGCACGTGACGCGTCCTTCAAGTTGAACGCAATGGCTTTTTGCAAATTCACGCTGTCGATGTAAATTATTCTTTTGTTGGTCAAGTAGACCCTTCCGTTCTGGTAACTGGGAAGCTTCAGTTTGCCCTGGTACATGCCCACATTGTCCTTCACATAGATGCTGTATTCCCCTTCAGCCAAGATCGGGCGGCTGGACTTGTTGATGGGAACCGCCTGCCATACGTAGAGGTACGACATTGGGGAATTTCAGTGTGGATTTTTGGTGGAAATGGTTTGGTGGAAATGGTTTGGTGGAAATGGTTTGGTGGAGATTTACTGTACTGTTAGTGTGCAGTGACTAAGTGTAGGACATTGAGACAGAGAGAAAAGAGAGTAGATGGAGATTACGGAAGGGCCGGGTGAAAAGGAGGAAGACGATGGAATTTTGAAAATCTGAAAAGTCGAATGACGTAATTGAGCTGTGAGATTCCGAATTTTTTTGTCTGTTGGAGATTTTCCTTGGGCTTTTCTGTAAAACCGTGTACGGCTTTTTCTTCCTCATTGGACCCCTCCACATCTGGTGTGTGTAGTGCGATAAGATATGGGCCCCAGAGGAGGGGAGGAACCCACAGAAGTTTGGGAATTACTTAAAGAGATTGTGGAATTATTCCAAGAGCTCTGATTGGCCGAGACGGTCAAAAGAAATTGAAGAAAATTGTAAATGGAATAAAAAAAATTGTGTGTAAGCGAATTCTTTTTCTTTGCTCTTTTTCCCTCCACATACTGGGTCTCTGTACCTACATTAATTTCCACACTGAGATAAACCAGCACACCAGACAGCATCTACAAAATACACAAATCCAGAAAAATGTCCAATCCAGAAAATCTCATCGAACTCCCATCAAACAAAATGTTCAAATTTTCATAAAAATTATTGAGATTCTCTCCTTCTCTTTCCCCATATGTCCTCGTCTACCACCGTCTACGTCGTGCGCGGCTCAAATCAACCGTTTACCTTCTGTGGATATACACTGAATACATTCCCCCACCACAATTCGCCATGGCTTTTCTCTTCAAGCGAAACCCAAAAACCCCACCGGATTTGGTCCGTGTGCTCAATGACCTGGTCTCGAAACTCGATTTTTCGGCAGACTCGAAAAAATACCAGGACGAGTGTCTGCGATACTTAAAGCAGGTGAAAGTCGTGCTTTTTGGCGACGACGAAAATGACCCGCAGCCTGACCAAATCAGCCAATTGGCCCAGGAATTGTACTCGTCAGACTGTCTTTTGCATTTGGTCCAGAACGTGCGGAAGTTGGACTTCGATCTGCGCAAGGACGTGGTGTTGTTGTTTCTGACGCTCTTGAGACGCAAAATCGGCAATGATCTGCCCACCGTGGAGTACTTGGTGCACCAGAAACCGGAGATTTTGGTTTTGCTCATGAAGTCGCCCGAGTACTCCGATGTTGCATTGGTCTGCGGCCAGATTCTACGAGACTGTGCCAAGTTTGAGCTGATCAACAGATTTGTCTTGTACCACCCGCTCTTCTGGAACTTCTTCAAGTACGCCCAGATCCCGATCTTTGAGATCGCCACCGATGTGTTCGTCACGTTGCAGCAGCTTTTGACCACCCACAAGACGCTAGTTCTGGATTTCTTGGGCAAGTCCTGCGAGCAGGTAACCGCCAGCATCAACCAGCTAATTAAGTCGGATAATTACGTAACAAAGCGTCAGAGCGTGCGGTTGTTGTCTGAGTTGGTGATGCAGAAACTGAACCACTTGTTCCTCATGTACTATTTCGACGACATCACCAGTCTCAAGATCGTCATGCTACTATTGAGCGACAAGCTGAAGAACGTGCAGATGGAAGGATTTCACATCTTCAAGTTCTTTGTTGCCAAGCCAAAAAAGTCCCAGAAGGTGTTGGACATCCTCATCAAGAATAAGGAGAACTTTGTTCAGTTCTTCAACAACTTTGAAGTTGCTGGTCTGGGCGGGAATATAGTTGAGGAGCGGGACTACATCTTGGGCGAGATCCAGAAGTTACCCGACATCGAGCGCATCCACTAATGAGAAATGAAAGTAACACGAAAGAAATTTTATTTAAGTCTGTCTAGCTTCACTCAAACAACCACTCTGGACCAGTTGTCGAACTCGTCCTCTCCGTACTGGATCTTCTTGATCCAGTCTGCCACCTGGACAGTCAACTCACCGGCCTCGCCTGCAGCCAAAGGAACCTGGATGTCCTCGCCCTTCCAGCCAATGGCCTTGATGGGCGAAACCAAAGCGGCGGTGCCTGAACCAAAGGCCTCCACCAACTCGCCCTTAGCAGCTCTCTCCTTGACTTCGTGAATAGTAAACTTTCTCTCGGAGATGGTCCATTCGTCAGAGGGCAATCTGGCTCTCGCCAACGCCAACACAGAGTCACGTGTCACACCTTCCAAGATAGTGCCGTCCAATGGCGCGGTGGCCAACTCCTTCTTTCCGTTGCTGTCCTTGAACACAAAGAAAACATTCATGGTGCCGACCTCGGTGATGTAGCCCTCCTCGCCGAACAACCACAAGTTCTGCTGGTAGCCTCTCTGAGCGGCCTCCAACTGGGGCTTGACGCAGGGCGCGTAGTTGGCGCCCAACTTCTTGTTGCCCACTCCTCCTGGCCACGCTCTGACTGCATAGTCGGTGGCCTCCAAGGACACGGCCTTGAACCCGGTGGAGTAGTATGGGCCCACGGGGGAGGCAATCACGTACAAAAGCGCCTTGTCTGGTGTGGACACGCCCAAGGTGGCGGTGGTGCCGATGATGGTGGGTCTCAAGTACAAGGAGTAGCCCTCACCCTGAGGAACAAAGGACTCGTCGACCTTCAAGAACTCGTAGATCAACTTGATGAACTCCTCGCTGTCGAAAGTGGGCAAGGCGATTCTCTCGGCGGAGGTGTTCATTCTGTGCATGTTCTTGTTGGGTCTGAAGATGCGGACGTGGTTGTTCTTGTCTCTGTAAGCCTTCAAGCCCTCAAAAGCCTCGAAACCGTAGTGGAAAACGATGGTGGAAGGGTCGAAGGAGAAGTTGTGGTAAGGCGAGATGGTAGGAGCGGCCCAACCTTTCTCGGCGGTCCATTCGACCTCCAAAATGTGGTCAGTGAAGGTTTTCCCGAAAACCAACTGGTCGTTGGCCAATTTCTCCTTGGGAGAGGTTGTTTTCGTGATTTTCAACTTGGATGCGTCCAATGGTTGCTGGGTCATCGTGGCGAAACTTCTATATAAGTTAGTTGACGTCTTTAGCTGTGACGCAAATCTGGTGAGTAGTCCCATTGTTGATTAAATTTTTTCTCAGCGAGAAATAAGGTGGATGTGGTGGACACCGGTGGGATCGAGAAGGAACTTGAATGATTTGGTTGTTGAGCTAAATTCGAAAGACGAAGCTGATTTCACTTACTTAATATTTTTTTTTCCAGGTTTCTGGGTTCCAGAATGAATGGGGTTAAATAAGATTTGGTGGCCGGTTCCGGCGTGAAGAGTCATTATCCGCGATTAACCGATCCGGTTGCAAATCAGCGGGGTTCAGGTGAACCAAAAGAAAAGAATGGGAACAGCAAGTGAGTCATGGAATCAGAAATAAGGGATATTGGGATTTAATCAGAAAATTCTTTTGTTCTAATAGTTTGTCCTTAAATTTTCATTCATGTGATGTTGGAATTATTTGTCCTGCCAGTTTGACTGGGCTCAGGTGATGAAACAGTGAGAATTGGAGGAAAACAGTAAGGACCACAGTGGAACCCGAAAGAAAAGAAAAAAAAAATTCATAAAATTGATAAAGAGATGCTAGTATAAAGAGATGCTTGAGATTTGTGGCTTTTGCAATCTCAATAAATGTCCAGTTTCCTCACATTGGGGACTTCCCATCTTGACCTCCAGTATGACTTTTTCTGTCTACTTTCTTGACATACTTCACATCACACGACCCAAACTGGCCTCAACAATGGAGATGAATTTTCACAAAAAATATGAAGGGAAAAGATTTTCTGAGAGACGAAATAAAAATCAAACACTAACAAATTTCAATTCCAGACCTTGAGGCTCTCGTTTCAATGTTCCTTCCCTTTTCATTTCCTCTCCTGACTTATCCACATCTACGCTCCAAGTTCCATGCCAATTTCTATATACCTGGTGTATCTCTATTCCTGGTCCTAGTTCATCTCTCCTAGTTCAACCCCGTGAACGCCTTGAGGTTCTCCACGTACCTTCCCTGCAAATAAACATGATCGTTTCTTGCGATGCCAAATGTATCGGAGTTCTGCTCCAAGTATTGTCTGTCTGCCCATACTGTTCTGTTTTTCCCCACGGAAAACCCATTGAGTTTGCTCACACGGAAGATGTCGGCCGATTTCGGCACGTGCTCATTCTGGAATTTCCGGCGGATATACTCGGGCGTGATTTTGAAGTTGTTGGTGTCGACCGTCCCCAACTTGAGCAACTCCAACTTGATGCGACCACTCACTAGAGGCATCACCAAATCCTCAGCTGCGAATGGGAAATACTCATTTTTTCGGACCATCCGGAACATCTCGAGGTTCTCGGGCCGAGAAAATTTCCCCAAGACGTATTCCTGCTCCGTTGTTGTCGGGAACCGCGGACACTGGAAATTTGCAGCCATTCCATATGTGTCTGCAAACAGCGAGGAAAGCTCGATGTAGTTCTCCAAAAATGACTCGTTGTATTTTTGCAAATGCCGTGGCCGTATAAGCGTCGACTCAAATGCTGCGTCGGGCATGAACAATTTGTTCCAGCCAAAATATTGCGAGTTTAGGAATCTCATTGGTGGTTCCCTAAATTGTCCAAATCGTCCAAATTGTCTAGGTTTCACTTCACACACGTCTAGCTCCACGTGACACGGCACAAAGTCCGGGCCAAACCTCGATGTTTTCGCAACCTCCACCTCTTGTTTCTGCACTGTTTCGCTCATGGAACTCTGCGAGCGCTTCAACTTCTGCCAGAGCGTCTCGAAAGTTCCAGGCTGCGAAATGGGCTCCAAGGCCAAACTCAGCAAATGTTTCTGGAAACTGGCCGCCGAATTCTTCCCTAAATCTGGCGTGTACCACAACGGATGCGCCTCTGTCGAAAACACCCAGTTGCGGTTCTTGAACTGCTCCAGGTGCACGTAACTCTCGTCCTTTTCGTCGAAAAGCAAGTACAAGTACTTGAGCAGCTCACCAAGCACAAACGTCTCCATTCTGTTCTGGAACTTCCCCGTACGTATATCCTGGACCCCAGCAAACCCGCACGGTGCCTTGTACCTGTCTGCAAACAACTGGAGGATCCGTTTGCCCACCTCCAAATACATCACGTCACGTGTGGCCCTGTACAAGTAGTAAGTGGACTCTATGAACTCTGGTCGCAACGGGTACCACTCTAGAGGCACAGACTCCTTTAGGCGCGTGTTGTAGTTCCTAATTCCGGCCAAATTCAGCGTAGTCCACCGTTCTGGAATCGCATCGTAGTAGTCCCAGATTTTCATATAGATCAAGTGACTGGAAACAGCATCCGAGAGTCTGCCGGCCAAAACCTGCACACCTGCCCAAAATGCTCCAAGCAGGTCAATCCACTGCAGCGAAACAGCCCCGGTGTTGGTGTTGACGTTGGCAAAAAACGAGTATCCGTCAACTCCCGGGCCCTGCGCCAGATGTGTGGCCAAAGAGCGGTACAGACGGCTGAAAACGGTCCACAAGCTGTCGTCGTTGAATACTATGGACCCCTTGAGCGCGTATTCGTAAAAAGAGTCCACAGACGCGCCGATCCCAGTGACTTCGTCGAGCCATTTGTTATTTACAGGGTCAATCAGCATGGACATCAAACCGAGCTGGGAACGCAGCAGCCAGAGTTTCCAGAGTGTGTTGGACGTGTGGAGCTCGAACTGGGGGTCGCCCGTGAGCTTCGAAAGCAAGGAGAACTCCAAGAATGGCGTGATTGCTCCAGAAGTGCAGGTTTCCACATTGAGCAGCGGTAGAACTCCCTTGAGGCCGTACCTCAAGTTGATTCTTGGGTACGGCAACTGCGTAGAGGTCTTGTATGCCGGGATGAGCCGTAGACCCAAGTCGTACGCCATAACAAGCAAGAAGCCGTCGTAATTCTGTGATATATGCAGCATTTTGGAATGTTCCGGCCAGTCCACATCCACCAACAGTATATGCGCCAGCAAGAGCCCGCCGAGCCAGCGAATTGACGCCTCGAAGACCTGCACAGACGTGTCCTGGTCAAAGTACCCCTCTTGTCGTTGTTTCAAGTCCTTAAGTGCCAATTCGAGTAAATCCCACTGTTCCATGACAATAAGCGTGTCCAAGTTATCCAAAACCGTCAGGGAGACATTTCCCAAAGCGTCATTTCTCAAATTCTCGAGGTTTTGATAGTCTGGGCCATATGGCTCACATGTGAGTGGGCGGACTTCGTCAGCTGGAAAACCATGGTTTAAGTACAGTCTATAGCCGTGATTGAATAGATCTAGGGTGTTCTGTTTTAGCTGCAGGAGGTGCTGGGGAGTAAACGCCAGGCCGGACGCATATGTGAGCACAGGCCATATTAGCAATCCCCACTTCATCCAGTGGTTGTAGGCAATAGTTGATCATGTTGTGCACACAGGATCTGGAGAGGAAGTAAGGAAGACCAGGGAATAGGAAAACATAAATGGACGAGAAGAAAGAAGAAGAATGGTTGAATTGATGTCTTGGACTGAACTGACTGGACCTTCGTTTATGTAAGATTTATATGTGTGCTTGAGTCTCCGTGACAATGTATGTAACTCTTATGTGTGAATGCTTAACTATGGGCGAAACTTAAGTGTGTGCTGTTTTTCGCAGCAAGTGCGAACATGATTGAGATTATATAAATCTCAAGATTGAAAGTCAGAGAGAAGGAGAAATCCATAAGCTCGAAAAAAAATTGAAAAGGGAGATCTGATGAACCTCAACATGGCGTTATTGGGATTTGAACGATTGAGAATAATAACAAAATTTCACAATTGTTCACTTTTCCCATTGTCTGTGTATTTGTTCTGCTTCACTTACTTGAGACGAAACCAAGCAGTTGAGAAATTCCCCCAGCCTTTACTTGAAAATACATCGACACCATAAAATTCCTCCAAAGCTTTAAAGTTTCAGATTCCATTTACAGTCTCCCTGTGCATTCCAAAACACTGGTTTGCATATTCCGACAAACTCCGGGACACGATGAGTTCTTGCTACCAGACAACAATTGGCTGATTCCAACCCCACATTTCAGCCAGAGATAATATGGATATCGGCCATTTTCCTTGCAAGTCCGGGAATCTTATAAAGTAGACCAAACAGGCAGAACGACCAAACATTTCTGAGTTCAGCATTGACTCGTGACCTCAACAATCTATTTGGAACTCTTTTTCCTTTGTTTTTTTTTTCCTTATCTTCTCCAGACATTTCTCAAGTAATGTGTCAAAGTGATGTCACGGTGGTACATGTCCGAATTGGCCGACGGCGACAATGTCGCGATTCCGTCTCCGATTCCGAGGGCCCTGAGAACTCCGAAACACCCGTGTAATGAGTTCCGGTCAACTCACCAGAACTAAATTTAGTTGTCGGAGGAAAACTGTAAATTCACAGCGACGCCCACAATTTTCTCCTCGCAGGAAATCACACCATTTGTTTCCCATTTGCCTCCCCATTGAACCACCCCATGGTGCTTGGCTGTCACGCCTGCTGACTACCCTCGGCTCACCGGAGTGTGTACCCCAGGCCTATCAGCGCGACATTTGAGTCATCCGGTATCCCGAGGTGAGTCCAGTCCGGGGTTATATGTCCATCAGCAATCTATATAAACGTAACATAACCCTCCGTTTCTGATCGTCTCACTTTCACTTTTTCTCTGCTTACTTACTTTCAAACCACACCACACTTTCTTTCTGCCAATTCAATCTCCACCACACCACATGTCGCTCTTCAGATCATTGCAGAACTCTCCGGCTACTATCTCCATCTTCCACAATGCTAAGGTCCCGGCCTCAGCCAGGATCTACGCTAACTTGGAGAAAGCCTACTACAAGTTGAACGAGGACAAGAACCAGTTTCAGATTGACTTGAACGCCAAGCAAATGCCAACATACGACCAGTTCAAGGACGTGTACTCGCAGGCTGTTCATGGGGAAGAGGCAAAGCACGTTTTACAGGACTGCTACCCGCTTTTGAGCGACCGCAAGTCGGCTGACCACAACAACACCACCACGTTCAAGAGTCTTGGCGTGAACACCGACCGCGGGTTTAAGGTGTTCTCGCAGAACGAGTACGAGAAGATCCACGAGGCATTCACGCAGTTGGTCAACGAGGCAGAGCCCGACATTGACCCCTCGGGATTGTTCAAGGCTCCATTGATCATTGACTGGGACCAGAACTTGATTGCGAGCGACGAGGAAGGCTTGGATGCGATTTTGGCCAAGTACAAAAAGGGGGAATAAGAAGAGTCCCGGAGATAATCGTGTTCCCAGGATTGAGCACCAAAATCACAGGACAAAGCTGACTGGGAAAAGCCAAACTAGCGAGCCAAACAAAAGAAAAAAAACAAAACAACCAAAAAAATATTGAAAAGGGGCACGCAGTGCGCTCTGCGAGAATTCCAGATTAGTTCATATTTATCGAATACGAAGTCACGACCACGTTCAGTCTCACGCCGCACCAAAGCCTCGATTATTGCACTTCGCCCACCACTATTTCTCGACGAAAAATTCACCCACCGAAAAAAAAAAAAAAAAAGAATATCAGAATGGGCCTCGTGAAATCTTACTTGATCGCCTACAACGTCTTTTCGGTGTTGGCATGGCTCGCTATTCTCATCGAGGATGCTGTGGATTTGTTGCCCGGAGGCTACTACCACACTGGCGCATACACCGATTACCCCCACAAGTTGTTGGTGATCACGCAGACGCTCAACGTGGTGCTTGAGTTGATCCACACGTTCATCGGCTTGGTCCCCACGCCTGTGTCGGCCTTGATTCCTCAGTTCACGGCCCGGTGTGTTATCGCCTGGGGAATTGCCTGGTACGTTCCCGAGTCGGTCGGCAACTACTCGTTGTTCTTCGCTGCGTTCCTTGTCGCCTGGGGAGTCACCGAGATCTTCCGCTACAGCTTCTACGCCGCCAAGCAGTTGGGCCACGTTCCTCACTGGTTGGTGTGGATCCGTTACTCGACCTTCATTGTCATGTACCCCTACGGCTTGGTCACCGAGCCTTGGGTGTTGTACCAGACGTTGCCACACGTCTCGGGCGTGTACTACTGGCTTCTTGCTGTGGGCTCCATCTTGTACATTCCTGGGTTTATCTACCTTTACGGCTACATGTTCAAGCAGCGTAACCGTGCGTTGAACCCAAAGCCAAAGGCCGAGTAAGGCGTTTGACTAGGTGGACAGAATTCACATCTTGACACAGTACTCAAGGGAGTTTCAAAACTGTGACATTTCTCACATTTCTGTTTCTTCTTGCACTTTTGGACCTCGTGTGTCTCGGTGCCGTAACGGCATGTTGTGCATGTGACACCTCCATACCTCAATGTACCTCCAAGACAAGAATGCTTGGGAGATTGAAACTACCTCGACTACACTTAACCAAAGATCTGCTCACTTCAATTTCCGGAACCTCACTTTCACTACGTCTTTCTACTCTTTTTCAGTTTTCCTTTAACTTCAACTTCCTGGTCACATACTTTTTTTATCTCCGGAGTGCACACTGACTTCACCACTCACCAACACCTACTCCACCTACCATGGCCGAAACAGCTCAGGCTCACCCAAAGAGATGGCTCATCGCCTATAACTCCGTCTCTGCATCGTTGTGGTCGGTTGTTTTGTTCAACACGCTCTTCTTGTCGCTTTTGCTTGGCCAGCCGTTGCTCTTCGACAAGACCCACTTGATTCTCACCGCAGTGCAGTCGTGCGCTGTTGTCGAGATCTACAACTCCGTCACTGGTGTTGTCAAGTCCCCAGTGTTGACTACGGTGCCACAGGTTTTGTCCCGGTTGTTGATTACGTGGGGAATCATGATCTTGTTGCCCAATTCGCCTGCAAACCACCACTGGTCTTACATCACGTTGAACTTGGCGTGGTCCATCACCGAGGTCGTGCGCTACTCCTACTACGCTGCCAATTTGAGAGACCCAGACGCTGTGCCCTACTGGCTCTCGTGGTTGAGATACTCGTTGTTCTATGTGTTGTACCCCACTGGAGTTGCCTCTGAGTGCGGCATGATCTACTCCAGTTTGGCAGAAGCCGAGAAGGTCGTGGGCTCCTGGTACAGCTGGACGCTCTTCTTCATCATCTTCACGTATGCGCCGGGCTTGTACAGCTTGTACACGTACTTGATCAGACAGAGAAAGAAGGTGCTCGCGAAGTACAACACCAAGGCCACCAAGACCACCAAGGCGGAGTAGTGTGGTTACCCTTATGTTCCATCACTCCGGTGAAGCAACCTGGGCATTCTGTCCACTTGTGTGGTCCTGCAAGGTCTCGATCCACGTGAGCAAGCGGTCCATATAGTCCACGACGGTGTCTGTTTCTGCAAACTGCGGGGCGTGCTCCTCCTTTGCGGACGGAGCGCTAAATAGCTGCAGAACCAACCCAGCCAGTTTCTTCTTGCGCTGCACCTTGTATGTCTCGTAGACCACGCGCAACATCGAACGGATGTAGATGAAGTCGTACTTGACACAGAGTTTGGCGAGCACACTGGTGGCCAAATTGGAGGGAACGTACTGGTACCACCGCAAGTTCCAGCTCACATACTTCATCACGTGCAACAACACCAGCTCCAACGTCAAGTAGCCCTCAGTCAACTGTCTCGAGAATTCCTCCAACACTTTGGGCGACACGTTCTGCACAATGAGTTTGTTGGAGTAGCTCCTATTGTCGTAAACCGAAGACAACCTGTCTATGGACGAGGACTCCACCTCGCTCAACACAAACTCCTCGTAGATCTCCAACAACTTCACCGTGCCGAAATAGTCAAACCCTCCCTCCGCGGCAACTCCAGCCACACTCGTCACAATCGACGAAATGCTATCCTTGAGGTTGTACTTGCAACTCCAGCCCACAAGCCCAATCATCTCCCACAGCAACGCTGACCTGTCTGCGTCTGCGTTGGACACCACCATCATCGCACGGATGTCGTCATAGACAACCAAGAAAAGCTGCTCGAGCCACGGCTGGCACTCCTCACGTGAGCACGTCGAGTGGTCTACCACGTAGTCCTTCTCGTTCTCGCTGCGCCGGAACATCTTCGCCTTCGTGTGCACCAAGTTGTCCCAGCCAATGATGGCCACCAAGACCGTGAGCAAGTCGTACGTGCGGCCCCAGGTGGAGGTCCGGTCGAAGTCGAGGATGGAGATCCAGGGCGTGGAGCCAGATTGCGCAGCCAATAAGTTCTTCGGGGAGCTGGGACCGCTGACTTTGAGAATCTGCGGGTCAACAGCAGAAATCTCAATGGGGGTGGCTGACGATAAGGGTGACTGGTGGAACGGGCCGGCCATGGGGTGGCGCAAATGCGGACGCTGGCGGAACTCCAGGTACCAGATCCCATACACGGACCCAGCATCTCGGAGCAAGTCTCTGTTTCTTTTGTCTGCCTCCTTGTCCTTTTCTTTGGCCCTTTCGTTCTCTTCCCTCTCGGTCTTTGGAGGAGGGAAGAACTTCTCAAACAGCTCAGCAGAGATCCCCAACCCAGACACCATGCGCTCCATGTAAGTCATGGCGTATGCGTCGTAGAGGCCATCCACGGCGTCCTCAGGGAGCTTGCCACGTGACATCGCCACCGGGAGCGAGTTGATGGTGCGCAACGCCGTGTCGAACTTCCGTTCCAAGATGTAGCAGAGCGCCAAGTGGTACCAGCAGTCGAAGTCGAGCGGCAACAACGACACAGCTTTTGCAGCCATCTTCTCTGCAGTCGCAAACAGGCCCTTCCCGATGAGAAACCGCGTCTGTTCGACCATGAGAAGCGCCGCCTGGGTCAGACTCTGGTCTTTCTGCAAATGCGAGTGGATGAGCTGCAAAAGCCGCTGGTCGTTGTTGGCGTTCTGCTGCGCACGGAGCAACAGACACACCACCACGTCGTACTGCGTGCCAAACAGTGTCTGGACCTCGTTGACGGCGTACTCGGCGGTCTGGCCGGAGATATCGAGCAAAACCACTCTTTTGAGTGTGTCCACCAATCGGTTGCGGTACTTGCTGGTCTTGTGGCCCTCGCCGCTTGCCGTAGACACACCAAAACTCTCCCTACATCCAGCCAAGTGGCCTCTGGGTAGGAGCTTCACCGCTCTGTCCACGGCCAACTTCACGTCATGGCTGTTCTGCAACTGGGAAGGCACGCTGACGGTGCCGCAGACCTGGTGGGATGGGTCGTCGAGGGCCCAGAACATGCGCACGAGCGTGGACACCGCGAGTTCTGCCCAGAACCCCGGCGAAACCTCCTGCACGCTCGTCTGGTTGTAGCTGTGCAGCTTTTTCAGCAGGTTCACAGTTATGGTGTACAGAGCGTCCACCAGCACGGCCAGCTTGCGCAGTTTTGGCACCAGAACAAGGACTCGTGCCCTTAGCTCCAGTTTGCTGAAGAGGTTGTATGTGCACACCGTCACCACCATCTGTTTGCTGTTGTAGACGCCGTAATTAGCAGGGTTGGCATTGGAGCTCCAGAACACACCGTCGTCACGTTTTTCGAGCCCGACAGCAGCCAAAACATACTCTTCTAGCGCTTGGGGACCTGCAGAGTAGTCGATTCCGTTGCAGAAATGGTAGAAGCCAACGTATCCGTCCTGCTCTTTCTTCGAATCGGTAGCTTTCGGAGGTGCAAACTCATTGTGCAAGAACCTCGAGGACCGCTCGCCATAATGGCGGCCCCAATGCACCAAATCCGGCGGGCCGGGTAAGTTGGACAAGACCGAGCTGGAATTGAGCGAGCCCAACGTCGCAGACCGGATCCCCAACGTGTGGCCGAAAGTAGCTTCTCTGATCCACGGTAGGGTGATGTGGGTGGAGTTTTGAGGCGCGGAAAAGGCCAATGAGGTCAGCGAGAAGGACTGCGTTCGCGGCAGAGGCAAGTCGAGTGAGATCAGGGACATGGAACGAGCGGACGCCGGGTGTTGGCTGAAAAATATGGGGTTGGTTGTGAAAGTGAGTTTCAGTGGAAATACGAGATCGCGGCACGTGACCTGCCAAGTCGGACAAGAGACAAATTTGAGAGAACAATGGACAATTGGAGATGGGAATAGTTTGTTGTGGAGTATTTTTCTTTTCAAGTTTCCTCTTGTCTACGCTGCTTCGATGTGCCGTAGGATTGCTTGACTAGAGTTGATCTGGGGTGTAAGCCCTGTGTTGGTGCAGGAGATGGCGTTGGTTGCAAAATGGTGGAGAAACCTCTGCAAAAGAAGAACAACGTTGGAAGAATTTTCTTTTTTTCGTCTGTTTTCGTCTCCTTTTTTGTTCTATGCCCCCTTGAGCTGCGCCAACTCCTTCACGATCGCACTGACCTCGTCCATCAACAGCCACACCGGCTTGGCCTTGGAAAAGTCGATGCGGCCGTTTTCTCCGTTGAGTTTCTGCAACAGCTGCCGCAACTCGATGAGCGCCACGCAGTTCTCCACGCGCGTGACGATGTGGCTGAACAACCCAACAAAGTCCTTCTCGGCGAAGTTGGACCCGACGTTCTTCGAGATGGTCTCGCTGGAGTACCGCAGGAACGTCTCGTCGTGGTCGTTGCCGTTGTTCAAGATCGAGCAGATGTTTTCAAGCCTCAACGAGATCGTTCTCAATTGGTACACAGCGTCAACAGGAAGCGCACCCACGATTCTGCCCGTGGACTGCAGATCCTGCAGCATGCGTTTCTGGAAGATCTCGTACCGGATAGACAAGTTCTTTGGGAACACCAACGTGATCATCTCGGGCGTTTCCAACCCTTTGAGTTTCCGCTCGCCGAGCTCGTAGTACACGAACTCGAGTCCGTCCAAGGAATTGATCTCCCTCTCGATGATTTCTCCCGCGCTGTTGTTTCCCTCATATGCAGCCTGCAACGTCACCTTGCCGGCCTTGATCTGGTCGTGGATCTTGTACAACAGACCCATCTCGTGCAAGAAGTCCGAGCTCACGGCGATCTGGCCGCCGTCTGCGCTCGACTCAATACGACTGGCGCGGTTCACCATGGGCCCAAAGTAGTCCATTCTGCGCGTCACCATGTCCAACTCGCACACCGGCGAGCCCCAGTGGATTCCCATGCGCACGGAAAGACCGCGGTAGATGATGTTGCCGGAGTTATCGGTGACCTCACAGCACTCGTTGGTCTCCAAGATCTCCGAGGGCCAGTCCTCGTTTAGAAGCTGGTTCTGCACATTGAAGCACCACAAGAGAGCCAGCGTCGGCGTCGGGAACGACACCATGAACGAGTCGCCTTCTGTCTTCACCTCGTACCCGCCCACAATCCGCAACTGCCGCCGCATGATCGTGTTGTGGAGCTTGATCGCCGATCTCATCGCCACAGGGTAAGTGTCCCAGAGCAAAGTCGAGTTTTTGATATCGGTGAACACTAGGGCCAAGTCGCCGACGGGCGGATCGATCTCGTTGTCGAGTCGGCGGAGCGCGGTGTCGCCCAGCGGCGCAAGACGGTCTCTCCGCTTTTTGTTGGAGAAAAGATCGTTTTCGCGGCCCAAGTTGCTGTAGAGCGAGTTCAACTGCCTGCGTTTCTTCTTCTGGTCGCCCACGCAGATCACCGTGACCGAGATCTTGTCTGTGGCGCCGTAGCAGATGGCGTAGTCTCTCAACTTCTGCGCTGCGAGCATCGGGTCGTCTTTTTCCTGCCTCAAAATGTCCACCGCAAGGTCGTAGGTGACGTAATCCCACAAGATCTTGGACCCCATCACGATCATGTCGTCTGCTCCAGACAACTGCGTGGTGGTCATGCTGGGGCCACTGTGTGTGTGTGGCAAGTAGTCGAAGAAACCTATACCACGAGAAATGGCCAACTTCCCATCGAGCGCTCCGTTTCCGGAAACGTAGCCTCCGGAGGCCCTGATTCTCTCGAATTCCGGGCGACTGGTGGGGTCGTGTTTGGTCAGAAGCAAGGAGAACTCGCCGTTGTTTTTCGCACAGACAATCTCGATGTCGCCGACGTTTCCGCAGTACACTGTGTTTCCACGAAGGTAAATCACAGACATGGAACTTCCACAGAGGGCGTCTTTCTTGATTGACAACTCGGCCAACTCCGGCGCAAAACTGGTGTTCTGCAAGTTCCCGCTCTTCTTGGCGGCAAGCACAGAGTTGATTTCCTTGTTCAACGTCAAGAACGCTCTTCTCATTGCGTCCGGAACCTCGTCCTCCAGCTTGACCTTGTCCAATTCGGCAGTGAAGCTCGGCAAAAAGAGCTGCTTGCTCAAATAGGAAACGAGGTGGCCGTGGTTCAAGTGCTGCGTCATGTTCCCGTCAAAGGAGCAGATCAACACTTCGTCTTCGTTTCCTCTGAACTTCTGGATGAACATGTCCCTGAACGACACGTGATCACGTACTCCCATGGTGTCTGACACGCCGTAGCCGACGTTGTCCAACTCGGAAGATGTTGTCCGAACTCTCACGTCCACGCTCAGATCCGGAACCGCTGGAGTGGTCAAGGTGACGTCAATCAAACCCAAAACTTTAAGTTCGTTCAAAACCAAGAGACTGTCGAAATCTTCCCCGCTTTCTGGGTTCTTCAAGTAGCTCTGCTTGATTTCAAATCTCTTGTTTCCAGAGAAGTTCAAGTATCGCAAGTTCTTGTTCCAGTGCCAATTCCAATCGTACGGCCAGTTCGAAATATTGTACCTCAACTGGTTGGAGCCAACATCCAAGTGGCGCAAGTCCTTGAGTTTGCTCAATTCCGAGGGCAAAGTAGGGAGCTTGTTGTTGTTCAAGTACAAGAGTTTGAGCTCCGTAAGATTCTCAAAATCTTCAGCAGGCAACTTGGTCAAGTTGTTACCAGACAAGTACAATTCAGTCAACTTGGTGAGTCTTCCCAAAGCGCCATCGGGGATCTCCAAAATGTCGTTGTACGAGATATTCAACACCTTCAAGTTCACCAAAAGCGCAATAGACTCGAAACACTCGTCGTTGAATCTGTTATCGGAAATCGTCAACCAAAGCAAGCTGTCCGCCAAGGAGACCGGGCTATTCTTGATCACCGAAGCAGACACCTCGTTGGCCTGCTCCAAAGAGCTCACAACTTTATCCTTTATGTTTGCCGAGGAGGTGATCTTCTTCGCCACAGCAAACAGCGGTTTGGGGAATGTGGACAAGATGTTGGACGAGATGTTCAAAGTTGAGAGATTCTTCAAGTTCCAAATATCGTCAGGCAAGCTCTCGATGTTGTTGGAGTGCAAGTCCAAATACTGCAAGGAAGTGAGCTGGCCAATATTCTCCGGTAAGTGCTGGATGTTGTTGCCGTATAATGACAAATGGGTCAATTTGGGCAAGCTGCTGAGTTCCGAGGGCAAAGTCACCAAGTGGTTTTTGTCAAGCACCAATTTCTCAATGTGTGGGATCTTCTTCATGAACTCCGAGGGTATAGCTGTGATTTTTGCCTTGGACAAATCAAGCACGGTCAACATGGGAAGCATAATCTCGAATTCCAAGCTTGTGATTGGATTTCTGTCGAAATGCAAAAGACGCAAGCACTCCATCTTGTCGCTGAAGCCGGAAATGTTATTTTTGGAAGCATAAACCACTTCCAAATTGGGCAAGGATCCAAGAACATCGACGTTGGTGATTCTGTTGTATCGAATATCCAATCTCTTTAAATTAACCAAATCCTTGAAACATCCAGGCAAGCTTTTGCTCAATTTGTTTGTGCTCAAGTTTAACTTGGTCAATTTCGTCAATTTGCTGATGGAGCTTGGAATCAGCGACAAGTCGTTATACGACAAGTTCAAGTCCTGCAAATTGGTCAACTCGTTGATGCACTCCGGGTAGTGCTGGAAGTAGTTCAGCGACAAGTTCAAGTCCGTCAAATTGATGAGTTTCCCGAAAGATTTGGGCAAAACATACAACTGGTTTGAGTTCAACTTGAGCGACCTCAACAAGTTCAACTGGCTGAACTTCAGCGGGAGCTCATCCAAGAAGTTGGCCTCCATGTTGAGGTGGGTCAAGCTGGTGGCATGCAAGAAGTTGATAGGGAACTTCGAGCACCCGTTTCTGGCGAAATTTATACTCGACAAATTCGTGCACGACTGAATGAAGTCCAAGGGAATGTAGATGGACGGATTGTCTGCCACATTGAGCTTCTCGATCTCGTACGTGTGCTGGTGGAAGATGATCGGGATCGTTTTCAAGTCCAAGCTGGAAATGTTCACGTCCACGTAGTCTTTCAGCAAGAGCGACTCCTCCTCGTGGGTCAAGCTCCGCAAAAACATGTTCTCCACCACAAACTTGCACACAAACGACATGTCCTCTCTTCCGATGATGCGCAAGTTGTCCTTGTCCGTGTATCCACTCAAGGTCAAGAGTCCCAATTGGATCTTCAATGGTCTCTCAAAAGGCTCCAACACCTTGACGTTGCTGCCGACATGTAGGGAGATCTGGTAGTTTGAGATGGACTCAAAGAAGAATTTTCTCTGCACGATGGTCAACAACTCCGCTGTGGTGGTCTCCAATGGACACAAGATTGTCGTGAATGTATTGTCTTCCTTGAACACACGAATAATGTGGTTAGGACCCTTCGCCAATTTGGTGTTGGCCGGGGAATTGCGACTCGATACCGTGCCGTACAAAACAGGAAGCCCGTGCGACCGGAAACTCGCCAGCTCGTCTTTTCTCCGTGGCTTCTTCTCATTCACAGGCACGGTCTCCTCGGCCACGTCCAGCGAGCTATGCGAGGAAACAGCCAGCAGACTGTCCGCTAGCGGGCTCAGCTCGCCGTTGGCTTTATCTGTGTCGGACCCGGTGCTTACCAAAACGCTTGTGACCGGTTCTTCCGTGACGTCCCAGGAATCTGGGGCCTTCCATGCAGAATGCTTGTGTTCGTCCAGATCCGGGTGCACGACGTCGGTGGTGCTTGCCTCGGCCAGTAGCAGCTGCAACGAGGGTCTCGTGGCCTTCGGTGGGTTCTTCAAGATCAGCAGCATCTCGTCGAAGTTCAAGTTGAGGTCAAACACTTTGGACGGGCTGCCTGCGGGGCCCAGCACCGAGGCGTTCTTCAGCAGCGCCGCCAGCAGCTTTGCCAGATTCTTCTCGGATGTTTTCTCGGAGTTTCTCCCCAGGTTTTTCTCCAGGCTCCGCTCGGGAATCCGCTCGGGGATTCTATCTGCGTATTCATCCAGAACCAGAGCATTGCGCGAGTCGTGGTGGTGCTGCGAGATCAGCGGAAGCCTGAACTTGTGCTTGCTCACTTGCAGAGACGTGCTGCGACGCGTGATCAGCGGCGGTGGCGCCAGACTGACCAGCTGCAGATCCGAAAGTTCCACCAGATCTTGAGAAGCGTCCAGGTCCTTTCTGGACGAGTGGATTAGCTTGCCCAAGAGCCCGTGGCCCTTCTTCTTGAAACGTGGCTTGATCGGGTGCAGCAACGGCGGCACGTTGCCAAACACCCCTGTTTTGCTCCGGTGGAACCCTTTGTAGTCGTCTCTTAGAAAATTGTCATCATCCAAGTTGTCGTGGTCGTTTTCACTGATTCTTTCGCTCGTATCCGGTCCGGCATACTCCAGAGCACCCTTCTCGTGCAAATTCACATACAGCAGCCGCGGCAGGAACCCCTCGGTGAGCGATCTTGTGCCTACGGGTCTGGGCTGCACGTGATCGTCATCAAGTCTGTCCAGAGCCAGCGCCAGCGCCAGCAGCGAAGGCAGGAGCAGCGCCGATGCCAGCTGTGCCCGATGCATGTTCCTGTGGGGCACCAGCAGGCTAAACTGCGCAGAGAACTGGGTGTTTGTGGGCAGAGGCTCCGGTTCCTCTGATTGGGTGAATCTTGGCGGTTTTTCGATGTCTGAGCGAGCGAAATCTTGTGAGGCCAGCGAGGGGATTCTCTGGAGCGATGCAGGAGACGCCGAAGTGGTCGAGGAGGCCAGTTTCACGCCGGTGAGTTGGGTTTGGTCGGACAGTTTGAGCGACTGTGAGCGAGGAGCATTGGCGGGCAGCCGGTCCTGGTTTTGGCCCGCGGAACTCATGAAGAGGCCAAGCTTCAAGTTTGTTTTCGACTTGTCGCGTTTGAGAAAGCTCATCTGGCGCAATTGGGGTGTTTTGGTGGACCTCCAGGAAAGTGAGATTTGTTAGTGAGTAGTGAGGATGGATTTTCACGCACTGTGTAGGAGACGGTGAGGATAGCTGAAGGTAAAGGAAGTGGGGAAGTATAAGGAAAGAGACGGGGGAGGAAATTTGAAAAGAATGGGTATAGGGAACTTGGGTGTGAAGTTTATGATTTTTTATCTTTTTGAAATTTTCTTTTGAAACTTCTCAGGAGTTTTGGTGTGGGTTATCTATTCAATCTGGGGTTCCTGCACCTCACACAGAAGGAAGAAGGGAAGCTTGAGTCTGGTGCAAAAAAAAGGAAAAGAAGGAGTGGAGAAAATTTGGAGGATGGAAAATTCTTAGTAGGGAGAGAGTAATACTGTGAGATTCAGTTTTGAAAAAAATTTTGTACTTTGAAAATCAATTGTCTGGTCTTTGTTGGTGTAGCTCTTTTTTGAGCATATTGACTGTGAGCTTTTTTGGGTTGCGGATACAGGTCAATAATGTGGACGCCAATAAAGGAGGAAGTCATACATGTTACAGGTATAAGTGATGGAAACAGGGGATTCTAAACTGTCAAACAGCTTAGATGTAGTCTCTCAATTAATTGGAGAAAAAAAAAATCTTGAAAACATTCTATCTTCGTGCTTTCGTCATGGACTTTTCACACAATCAAAATGTGAGGCTGCAAAATGAGAATCCTGGAAATCTCAGAATTCCAAAAAGTCTCAGAAACCTTCACATTCGATTCCTTGCAATTTTCTACATTTCTACATTTAAAAATCTGATGTCCCGCAAAAGATCTCATTTCTACAATTTCAATAAAATGTCTCTCAACAGACTCCCATTTTTTGTGCCCATATTTCCTCATTATTATCTCTATTCATTCAATGCCATATTCCCTCGCCATAGTTCTATCTCCTCTAGCGGAATTATACCGCCTTCGCCTGAAAAATGCAAAGTTACCCAAACCAAAAGAAACGCAAAGGGCGTCATGTAAGATCCCAAGAACTTCAGCCACAGAAAGTCCCAGTAGTTGGTGAGTCCATTGCACACCAAGATTATCACCAAGTTGACCAGCGCAAACCACGCCCAGATATCCAAATTCCAATTTGAGACGTACTTCAATTGCCCTTTCAGGTACCCTTGAGCTTTGAGTGCTTGAGTGAACCGGATATGTGAAAATGCCAATAAACACCACATGAGCATGCCTGCCAGCGCACAGCAAGTAAGTAAGAAATTGAAAACGACGGTGATGGACTGGAATTTAAGTAGAATCGCCACAAGGCCGAAAACGGAAGTGGCAAGCACGGCGTTGACGGGGACATTGTCTGCGTTAGTTTTCCTAAAACAGCCAATCCAAGAATTGGGTCTAGACTCGGCGATTGCCTCCAAACACCTCGAGCCAAAGTAAACATTGGAATTAGCCGCTGAAATTATCGCCGACAAAATCACAAAGTTGAAGATTTGCAAGAGCAAACCGTTTGCCTTGAAGCCACAATTCAAGAGCGCCAACAAAAACGGAGACGAGAGCAAATCCTGTTCTGAGCTCCCATTCAAGTTGGGATCATTGTAAGCGACCGAAAGCGTAAGCAAAAACACCGTGGCCAAGTAGAACACGACGATTCTCACAAAGACCAATTTGGTGATTTGCGGGATTGTCTTGTGCGGCTCAACAACATCGCCGGTGGTGATTGCAACTGACTCAACCGACTGGAAGATGAACAGCGAGAGGATCAAGCAGCTGACGAAGTTGACAACGTGATTGGGGAGAGATACCGGATCTCCAAAGAAGGACTGTGGCCAGTTCGCCGTGTATGTCTGTAGAGGGTGTTCACTCGCCACAAGTCTGACCGATACGATCACTAGCCACAAGCAAATCGCCACGACCTTGATGAGCGCTATCCAGAACTCAATCTGGCCATATGCGTCCACAGGCAACAAGTTGCAGCCAGTCAACACTAGCCACACCACAACCACAAGCGTGGCTTGGTAATTCGCCACAAGCTCAAGATTCCAGAACTTGCAGATCGTCACAATAATCAGAATCTCCAATGCAAATGTGAGACACCAACTTAGCCAGTATATGAGATTATTCGCCAACCCAACCAGCGGGCCTAAAAATAGAAACTGGAATTTGCAAACCAGACCGTTTTCCGGTACGAAAACGGCCATTTCCGTCGTTAGCTGCAAAATTATCACAACCAAAAATGCAATGTACATCATCAGGGCCATGGCAGTGAACGGACCAAATTGCAAAATGCTCGAAACTGAAAAGAAAAGACCCGTACCTATCGTGCCGCCAATTGCAAGCATGGAAGCCGTCAGCGGCGATAGATGGTGCTTATCTGCAGGATTACTAGAACTGGGGTCATTGTGTAGTAGTGGCGTATGTTCGTGGTGGGCCATATATGTAGAGTCAATAGTGGAAAATGTGGGGAAGAGAAAGTGAGAGAGCGGTTGCCTTGGTGGTGAGTGTGGTGTACGGGTTTTGCTTTATGATCTGGTGTACGGGTCTTTTCAATGTGACAATGATCCAGTGGGAGAGTATCCGAAACAATAGAGTAAGGCAAAAGTGAAAAGCTTCGCTGATCGGCTCGTGATGTCATTTTCGAGATGCTTAATTTTTCAAATTCCAAAATTTCTTTTCGTCTGACGTAGTTTGCTGCTGTGACAGCAATTAACATTCCGAGCCAGACCAAATAGTCATGAAATAAAAATAGCCGCTGTGACTGGCGAAATTCCTGAAAAACTCAACATTGAAATTTCCCACAGAGAATTTCCCAAAGTGCAATTTTGCAGTTGGCGACCCAATAACTTTCGGTGGATACAATATGGGAACTACGACAAATCTGATTGGGGGATAAGAGGAAGCTGCTGTCTGCAGTATGGGCTTGAGCGAATATGGATAACGATTCCGATAGCAGAAGAAAAAATGAAATTCATGGAATAGCATGCAAACGAGTTTAAGCGAGTTTTGAAAAGTCGATCGAAACAGGGCCGACACCGGCGAAGGAAAATTTCTATTTCTGGACCAATGGAATTTTCATCACATGACGGGCTAAATTAGTGTATGAATTGCACCTGTTAATTCAGGAATTGAAAGGGCGAGACACCATGGTTAGGAGGGGTGTCGGTCAATTCGAGTTAATATGGGAGAGTATCCTGGTAAGAGGGGTTTATTGTTATTTATCAGAGCCAATTAGCGCGCGCCGAGATTAATCCCAACAAGAAATGCACAGGAGTAATGTATGGAGCTCCATAATGCAGTCCGGCAGCAACGCACCTGCCCAACACGGATATTTCCAGCGAGTTAAGTATGGTGACCCATTTGTGCGAGCGAGGGTGGGCCCCTGTCTTATCCGAATCTGGTTCGGTTTTCTTTTTCCTTTATCAGACACATATCATTTGTCGCCTGCCATAATTTCTCCCACTATATATATTGTGACTCTCTCCCGATTTGTGCACCTCATAAAATTTTGTCAAATTTTTTTCAACTTTCTTTAATACTCACATAATGGTTTCCATCACAGAACAAACCGCAATCTTGGCCAAATACCTCGATTTGGACCAGAGAGGCCATGTCCTTGCTGAATACGTTTGGATTGACGCCGAGGGCCAGACCAGATCGAAGTGTAAGACTTTGTCCAAGAAGCCTTCTTCCGTCGAGGACTTGCCAGAGTGGAACTTTGACGGTTCCTCTACCGGCCAGGCCCCAGGCCACGACTCGGACGTGTACCTCCGTCCAGTTGCTTTCTACCCTGACCCATTCAGAAAGGGCGACAACGTCATTGTTTTGACCGAGTGTTGGAACAACGACGGCACCCCAAACAAGTTCAACCACAGACACGAGTGCGCCAAGTTGATGAGCGCCCACTCCGACGAGGAGGTGTGGTTTGGCTTGGAGCAGGAGTACACCTTGTTTGACCAGTACGACCAGGTTTACGCCTGGCCAAAGGGCGGTTTCCCAGCCCCACAAGGCCCATACTACTGTGGTGTCGGTACCGGCAAGGTCTACGCCAGAGACGTGATTGAGGCCCACTACAGAGCCTGCTTGCACGCTGGCGTCAACATCTCCGGTATCAACGCCGAGGTTATGCCATCTCAATGGGAGTTCCAGGTCGGCCCATGCGAAGGTATTGCCATGGGTGACGAGTTGTGGATGGCTCGTTACTTGTTGTCCAGAGTCGCCGAGGAGTTCGGTGTCAAGATCTCTTTCCACCCTAAGCCTTTGGCTGGAGACTGGAACGGTGCCGGTTGCCACACCAACGTCTCCACCAAGGACATGAGAGTCGAGGGCGGTATGAAGTACATCGAGGACGCCTTGGCCAAGTTGGCCAAGAGACACAAGGAGCACTTGGCTCTTTATGGTTCCGACAACTTCATGAGATTGACTGGCCGTCACGAGACTGCCTCCATGGACGCTTTCTCCTCTGGTGTTGCCAACAGAGGTGCCTCTGTCAGAATCCCAAGATCTGTTGCCAAGGAAGGCTTCGGATACTTTGAGGACAGAAGACCAGCCTCCAACATTGACCCATACTTGGTTACCGGTATCATGGTTGAGACCATCTGCGGTGCCATCCCAGACGCCGACATGTGCAAGGAGTTCGCTAGAGAGACCGAATAAGCTTATCGCAAATACATACACACAAACGAGGACGATGTAGATAGTCGGAGTTGCAATTTCCGGAGGTAAAAAATATTGGGTATTCCCTTATCGCGAAGATAAGAATAGGAGTTGAGAATTGAAAAAAGGTAGACAGCGAAATTAGGTCAAAATTGGAAGTTCTCGACTTCTTAAAATTCGAACCATACATTGGAGTCCAATTGAATCGATTTACGAAAAAATAAAATCGAAAATTTTCCATTTTTGACTTGATCTGGTGGGGGTTCGAGAAATTGATCCGTATCTCGAATTTTCACCGCGGAGCTTATCAGAAAAGATAAAGATAATCCCAAAAAAAAAAAACTCGGAATCTCCCGAACTTCAAGTGGGGTTTGAAAAATCCTATTTTGGATTTTTAGTGATGATGGAATTTCAAAAGGAAATTGCATTAAACTTTGAACAATTGCCTTCAATCTCGGAGTTCATTGTTGCAAATTGACATAATCCTTCCCTGATTTGACAGCAATAGATAAGGTGTAGATGATTTCTCTGAAGTACTAGAAAATCTCGAGCTTTTCAAGGTAAAAGATATGAGGCAATCCATTCAGATGATTAATCAATCAATAATTATGCTTAATTACCAATTTGTGTGTGTACCAAGCTGGCCGCTGTCGAGGAAATCTGGCAATGTCAAATTTTTCGGTATTTTGGTGATATTTTCTATTCAGAATGTTGCCTTTGACCGAATCAATCAGAAACGTCTTTCAGATCCTTCATATCTGCTCTGTGGCGGCCAAAACTTCCAGTTCTCACCTGAAATTTCGATTACCAGACAAACCAGCAAAGTTTTTTTTCAGAAATTTCGCCGGCCTAGTATAGTGGTTAGTACAGTTCGTTGTGGCCGAACAAACCCAGGTTCGATTCCTGGGACCGGCACATTTTTTTAGCAATTACAGTCAACTCCAAATTTAAAACATCCCCATTTTTTCCCACACCACAATGGTTGCCGAACCCGTCCAGGCAACAGTGGAGACCTTACGGTCTGCATACTCGAAAGTCACCGATTTTTGGAGCTATTCCCTGGAACAATTGCCAGATCTGAGCACTTTCAAGAACTCTGGGGTATTTCAGTACTTCACAACAACCAAACCTTCGAATCCGCTTCTATCGCGTGATCTGATTGGTTCGCTCAAACAGAAGTACGAGGATCACAAATACGAGGTCATTTCCGTGCTCACCTTGGGGCTCGGTGTGGCTGGTTACTACTACTATGCGAAGAGATCTATAGCTCCATATAGGAACCGGCAGAACAAGCGGCGAGTGCCGAAATTGGCCAACGGCGCCCGCCGTGACGTTGTCTTGGTCGTCGGCTCTCCAACGGAACCGCTCACGAGACTTTTGGCCATCGATTTCGAGAAAAGAGGGTTCATCGTATACTTGACCATTTTGGATGACAAGGATCTCAGATACATCCAGTCGAACGGGATCACCGACGACATAAACTACTTGAATTTGAACGAGAGCGAGAATTTCGGCATTGCCATCCAAAAATTTTGCCAATTACTCAAAGTTAAAGTGGTTCCGTTTCCTGGGGCAGATGCACATTTGCTCAAATTGAGCGCAGTGGTTTTCACACCCAACTTGTACTTCCCCTTGGGCCCGATTGAGAATATTCCCATGACGTCATGGACGAAATTGCAGGATAAACTTCTGATTTACTTCAAAATCATCGGGCTGGGCCTTCTAGATTTGGTTCGTGACCAGCGCTCGAAAGTGATCGGCATTGTGCCTACCATAGTGAGCTCGCTCAATTTGCCGTACCACGCCCCGGAAATCATCTTGCAGAACTCGTTGAAAAATTTGTTTTCCGTTTTGTCGAAGGAATTGAAGCCACAGGGCATTCACGTGACGCAGATCCGATTGGGCAATTTGAACTTGTCCAGTACTCGCAGTTTGCCTGCCAGCAAGGCTACCAGAGTGTCAAACATAGTCGAGGCAGAAGTGCGCAGCTGGAGCGAGGACATGAGGAGTGTATATGGGAAGGATTTCCAGAAGGCCCAGGCTAGACTGAATCCCTTGGGAAGTTCCTTGAAACATAAGGGTTTGCGTGATCTCCATCATTTGCTTTTCGACTTGATTTTCAGCAAATCGAAAAATCCGCTGGTGGTGTACTATGGAACTGGGGCGAGATCCTATGAGCGTATTGCGAGTTTCCTCCCTACAAGGGTGTTGGAGCTAATTACTTAAAATAGAATTGTTCATCTGCATGAGTGTAGACGTGTTTGTGTGCATTTGGATCTGGAAATTAGTTGCAACCACAAACACGTCTTGGGGAAACACCCGTACCTCTCAAATATGGAAAACCCTTACACCAGAACTCAAAACATCCATACACCACGATGTAAACACCCGTACCTCCTTATAGTGAAGACTTCAACCGCCAGTTTCTTCCCCAACACAGCTAATCAAGTTTTCATGAAAGATGTTACAGAATTCTTCAGATAGATTTTCATAATCCAAGATCCTCACGTGATTCAAATCTACCCTGTATTGGTCAATAATGGCACCCACATCACCTATCCAACTGGGTGCAAATGAAGAATTCTTCTATCATGTCAGAAAAATAACAGCAAGCCCATTCAATCCCTTACCCTTAACAAAACTATTCTATATCAAATTTTACAATTCCCACTTTCAGCTTCCCTGATTCAATTTCCGTCCCCAGCGGTTTCCTCCAAATGTGGTCACGTGACTCATCTCGAAATAGTTCTCACATAGCATGATCCACCATGATTAACCCAAAAACTCACAAGTTCCCACCATGTCGAAACTTCCCCTCAGTGTTCGTATCACGGATGTCATTCACAGAGCCACCGTTTTGGGACTCGTCGGCATAGCTGTCGTGGGCACAGGCAGTATCTTCTTCAATATCTACGCCAACTCCGACTTTGCCAAAATGAACAAGAACAAATTGAAGTTCCACAGAGAGGAGTACGAGGCGGCACGTGCCAAGCAGGCGGCCGACGAAGAGTAGGGCAGGAATCGATCTTCATGGATATCAGTATTAGTGTACATAGCAAATCAACATAATGACAGAGGAGGTGTAGTACCTGGGAGGGAGGGGAACAGGAACCAAATGCAAGAAAGAGGTCAAAAAGCAACTTCAGAATTTCAAAGTCTCTTTTAAGTTCATCATTTCTGATCGCTTTCTACCCTCCGCTTCTTGCTCTTCTCGGACTTGTCCAGCTTCTTTCTCTTCCTGGTCTTCTTGGTATGGCTCATGTGATGCCTCTTCAAGTACTCGAAATTCTTGGAGTTGAACTCTTTGGCTTCTTCTGTTTGCGGATTGAGAATCACAATGTCGTAGTTGAACGTGAATTCTTGCTCACACACAGGGCACTGGCTGGTCTTTTCTGTTTCCACCTCTTCTCCGATCTTAAAGTGTCTTCGCGTCTCCACAAGCAATTTGTTGCTGAACACGCATCCGCACGTTCGTAGATATGCCAAATTCGAGTGGCTCAGCTTCGCCGTGCCGGTCACCGGGCAAACTATGTCGCCAGCTTCTGTCCAGGAGATAGTCAAGTCCTTGACGTCACCAAGACCAGTGATATGCGATACAGAAGAGTCTTCCTGCTTCTTCTCGTCATCCTCTTCACTTTTCGTCTTTCTCTCGAGTATAAGCTCCAAGATCTTCTCCTTGAGGTACAACTTCCCCAAATAGTCAGACACGACCTTGTGGCCCAGTCCATTCTCGAAGAGCGGAAGCGACGTCAACGAGCACGTGCCAAAGAGCGCCTTCTCGCTGTCGTCGAGCGATTTGGGCCCTTCTTCCCCTTTTTTCGAGCCGTAAACGGCCCGTAGATCCTGTCCTCTGGCTATAGTCCCACCGTCGTTGCCCATAGTGAGAATGGCTCAGTAAAATGGTGGAAAAAGAAAAATGTACTGAGTTTTGAAAAGTCTGAAGAGAATCCTTCTTTTGCTTTCTTTTTCTTCCCGGATTTTTTTTCTGTGTTGCAACTCTTGAGTCTCTTTCGCTTTCAGATCTGGAGTGTACAGAGGAACACCAGCTCAACTTCACCAACACCACCCAATGAGCCAACGCCGCGTGGAAATCTCCCACTTGCAGCCGCAGCAGCTCATGGAGCTCCGCAAGCAAACAGAGCTGGAAATCCAGCACTTCACCCAGTCTCTCCAGGCTTTGCAGACCGCACAGTCGAAACTTCAAGATTGCATGAACACCATCGACAACATGGAGCTGACGACGAACGAGAACTTGCTTGTGCCCATGACGAGCTCGCTATACTTGCCGGGCAAGGTTGTGGCCAAAGACGAGTACTTGGTGGACATTGGCACGGGCTACTTTGTGGAGAAGAATGCCAAGGATGCAAAACAGGTGTACCAGAAGAAACTCACCAAGTTGGGCGAGGACTCGAAGAAGCTAAGGGACATTTTGGTGCTGAAGAACGAGAGCATCAACAACATCAACATGGTGTTGCGGAAAAAAGTGATGGAGGCCGAGGCACAGCAGGCTTAGGGTGGAGATGAAGACGGAGACCAGAAGAGTACATAGTAATGGACGAATAGAAAGAGACAGGAAAGGGAGAAGGCTGCCAGTAATTTGTCTGCATTAGATCTTGATTCAGGGAATTTCTCTAGTGTTTTTATTCCCGTACTACATGTTTTATGACCGTTGCTAGCAGAACCTCTAGTCACCATAGAAAGCACCAGTAAGTGCCATACTAATCACGATGACTCCCAACTCTCATCCCACAATCTGAGCTCTACAATTGCAGTCTTTTGTATCCCATAATGTTTCATTGACAAATCTTCTCATTTCCATGCGTTTCCATCACCTCCCCATTTAGGCCATATACCCAGATTCAATTATTCTCCAATTTTCTAACCCAAGCTGTTCTTTATTCCCTCGCTTCTCTCGATTCACTGCTCGTAGCTCTTATTAAAGACAAACGGCTCGGTGAACGCTCTTTGTAAGTTCACCACCTTCCGTTCTCCCAACCCTTGAATATCCCCCAAACCTTGGTCCAGAGAAGCCAGAAGAACAATGTTCTTAAACAGCTTGTAGTTCGCCAAAAGATTAGCCACGTCTGTTTTGTTCACCGCACGCACCGTGGTCAACGCCAGCACGATGTTCAGGTTGAAGTCGGCCTTCTTGAGGCCCTGGATGGACAGGTCCACTTTGGAGTTGGCCAACTCGTTCTGCTTGAAGTAGGCAATGTAGTTGCCGGCCTCCTCGAACGACCACGCCACAATCATCGACAAATCCTGCTTCATGCAGATCCCCAGCAAGTGCCTAATGGTGTCTTGCGGAGAATCGATGTCCACTACCACCAAAAGGACCCTGAGTGCCTGGTCTGAGACATGCTGCTCCTGCTCGGTGGAGGTTCCGCCCTTGAGTTTCTCTATGCGTCGCCACACGTACTCCGGCCGTAGCTTGTGGTACTTGAGCGAGAGAAACAAGATCTGCAACGTTGCATTGATGTAGTAGTCCAGTAGGATCTGGCCCAGGTAAGTCCACGGCGTGAGCTTCATCAGCGGGCTCTCCAAGAGCGGGTTCCCCTTTTGGGAGTTGGCCACTTGCACCGACGTGTAAGTTTGCACTCCCAGGCGCGATCTGCTGGTGTTCTGCGGTCGGTTTGTGTTTGACTGTACGTTTCCAGTGTGAGGACTGAGAACACGGCGGTTTTCGTTAATTGGACGGATGTTCTGGGTATTTGGTGTCGGCACGATATTCTGTTGTGGTTTCCGAGCCGGCCGGACAGAATTTTGAGCTGGTTTTTGCGCTTCTTGCACGTTTTGTCTCGGTGGTTCTGACTGAGCAGGTGGTTTCTGGGGCACCACCGGTTCGTACGACTGGCGCATCTGCTGCACGCCTGCAAGAATGCTGGCGAACGAGGACGGGTCCACATTTGGTTTTTTCGTTTTTTCGCCGTCTTCCAGCGACATCTTGCGGTGTTTCACTGTGGGAGTAGAAGCAACTATAAGTGGTTGGTAGTGCACCCAAGAGTTAGTCTCAGTACATACTACTTCCAATGGTAAGTTACCCCAAACTGGATTCAACAGAACCTGAGAAAAATCTGTTATGACTCTGAAACTCTACTAACGCCAGTCTGCGCTCTTCAACTTCCAGTCGCTACTTCTAGTGATTCTCTTGTCCATCTGTACTTGCACATACGTCCACGCTACGTGGCCAGCATTGCTAGACAAGAACAAAACAGGCGCGCTCGGGGTGTTCTGGAAATTCGCTAGGATCGGCGAGAGATTGAGCCCCTATGTTGCGATCGGGTGCTTCATCATGGCGTTCAACGTCTTGAGCGGGTGAAATTGGCATGTATACTAATGGAATGATAGAAGAGAACAAAAGAGAGAAGTGTACTACAGATAAGTGCGTGAAAGGCAATCGGAGCGTCTATGATTTTCAGTCTATTTGAGCTTTCCTTCTTCATTGATATTTACTTCACCTGAATTCGTACATCTCGTTGACGGAGTTGCACAACACTGGTGCTCTTTCATTGCCCACTATCCTCTCCAAGGTGGATGCATCCCACTTCAGGTAAATCGTCTTGACAAACGACAAGTCGATGTCCGCCTCGGACTTAAACACGGATTTGCCCACGAATCTAAGAAGTTCCTTGTAGAAAAGCGGGTTTGCAGGAGGCTCGTAGATCAACACGTTCTTAACTCCGGATAACTCGAACCGGCGGAAGTGGTGCATTCTCTCCGTGTACAAGAGCATCTTCAACTTGCCCAGCTGGAACCCCTGGCGTGCACGTGACACCTTCGACTGGGACGAGTACTCGTCGATGCTTCCAAAGTCGAACTTGGTGTGGTTTTTCATGTGAGCCTTCACTCTGACGTAGTCAAAGTAAGAAGGGATGAAGATCAAGAGTCCGTCTTCATAGGACGTCTGCTTGGTGATCAGGGGAAGCACAGAGTTGATGAAAAACTTGAATCTGGCCTCGTACGTCAGCTGTGGGTCCGGGCTTTCGAATCTCTGGAAGATCTGCTTGATCTTGAGTCCAATGGAGTTCATAATGCACGTCTGCGCCGTGATCTCGGGCCTGAACCGGACTTTCCCTGCGATGTTCTGCGACTTGGAAATGACACTGTTCACACTGGGCGTGAGGAACTCACTGAACACCAAGGTCTGTCTGAGCAATCTGGCCTGGTCGTTGATGGCCCACATTCTGATTCTCGAGAAATCCGCATTGTGGAAGTCCTTGGGGATCTTGTTCACGTACTTGAGCACCGTGGCCATGTGGTCCCAGTTCTGCATCTCGATCTGGTTGGCATTGTCCACCACCAACACCTCGATGGAAGACAAGAAGTCGTAGTCTCGCTTCAGCTGCTTGGGGTCCTCCAAAATCATCGAGAGGCCTATGGGCGACGCCACCAACACGTCCGACGCATAGAAGCTCGAGTACAACTTGATGGTCTTTCTGGTGAACTTGAGGCCCAAACTGAAGAAGTCATTGGAGTTGCCTTTGAAGATGTGTCTGAAATCCTCGGGCTTGGTCTCGGGCGGCTGGCCTTCTTCGTAGAACTGCAGCTTGAACTTTTTTCTGTTCTCCTGCTGGTCGGAGCCAGACAATCTGATCATCTGCTCCACGACCTCATAGGCTGCATTTCTGGTGGGCAAAAGGATCAACACCTTTGGTCTGGTGAACCCCTGGTCTCTGAACTCGGGCTCCTGCTGCCCGGGCTTCAAACCCCCGCTCTTCAACTCCTCCTGGTACTTGTGGAGCTTGTCGTTGTTCTTGAGGACCCTGTCTCGCGTCTTGAAGATATGGTTGAGCACATGTGTAATGTAGAGCTTCCTGTACGTGTTGCTCTTGTACGTCCTGTACGGGAAGTTGACATCTTTGTAGTTAAGCATGTTCTGGAAGAGCTGGGCGTCCACAGGCGAGAGCTTGTCGCTGTACGTGGCCAAGTAGGCGTCGTGCACTCTTTTCTTGACATTTGAGAAGTCCTCAAACAGCGAGCCGGAAACGGCCAGGACGCCGAGTTTTTCGCCGGGAGACTGCTGTGTCAGCACCGAGTAAGCCAGGTGCTCAATCTTGGCCTTGTCGGTGATTGGCCACCTCTGTTTGTCTGCAATAGCTTTAGATTTCTGTTCCACTAGGTCTTCCGAGATTAAGTTGAAGTGCAGCTCGTACGGATCTTTCAGAAGCAAATTTTCGTTTTCTTCCTCGACCTCGCTCTCCACCTCCTCGTCGCTGTCCAGCTCGCCGTCGCCTTCCTCCACATCGAGCCCGGCAATGTCCTCATCTTCCTCATGAGAGGAACGGGCGCTTTTCCCTGCCTTTTTCTGCTTATGCTCTGCACTTAGAAGCGTCAAGAGTGCATTGTAGGCCTTTCCGTCCTGAAACGACTCCTTGGAGTCCAGTTTAGGAGCACTCTCTTCGAGTTCCTCCTCAGAGTCGGATTCTGGTGTTTCTTCAACTTCCTGTGGCTGATCTCTGCGAGCAGTACGTTGCACCGTACGTAGTTGCTGTCTTCCCTGATTTGGCCTGTGCTTCTTCGATTCCGATCGAGAACGGGTGCCCTTAGGCCCACTGCGTCTTTTTGGAGGCATGATGATTTGAAATGGAGTTTCTCACTGTGAAGAGAGAGATGGGGTTCCTGCAGGAAGGAGATGAGATCTGGGGACTCCAATAAAAAGGACCCATAAAAAAGAAAGGGAAAACGGGAAATTGATGTTGAGAGTTTGAAAAGAAAGTCTCTTCAGTAGTAGATAGCGTGTTCAAAATCTTTGCAGTTTGTGATCGGCGGAATCTTGACTTGGTGTGCGTTTCTCTACTTTTCATGTCCACACTGCAATTCTCGCACTCAGTGCACATTTGCAGCCAAGTCTTTGACTTAGGCACATAAAGGAAAAAAGAAATCACACTGAGAAAAATGAAACTGTTCGTCTTCTTTCAGTTTCAGTGACCATGATTTGTTAGTGTAGCGGCATGGGACTTTCAAAAAGTTTTGGAATTCAGAGAATTGTGTTAAAGTATTTGTAGCCAAGTGCGTTATTCAGTTTTCTGCTCAACTTCTTCAGTAGTGAGAAACCAGAAAACAGTCAGTCCTCTGAAATAAATACCATTTCACAAAAATAGACCAAAACGAAAGAAAAGAGCTCAAGTGACCCTCGTGAGGAGTTCCCTAAAGACTCTCTTGCCCCATTTTCTGGCTCTTTTAACTCATCTTCTGCCCCAGTTTTGACCCCTCCCTCCATTGGCCCTGCACATGCCAGCACAGGCAGCCAGAGACACCGACCAACCCCCACCGAAAAACACCAAAGCCAGAAAAATTCAGTGGAAGAAGATCTCATAGCGTTTTGAAGGTCAATGTATAGTCAATACTTTAATTTTTAGACTATTCCCGGTGTATTTTTCATCTTCCACTTACCCTCTTTTTGGTCTGAGACCCTCCCAGATCAGCGCCACACCTTCCATTCCCAACATCACAGTCACTTCAACTTCAAAAACCAAAATTACAACTCATGAAAAAAAAAGAGAAACTCACCCTTATTCTCTCAAATGATTGTTCTGCGCAGGGTCCACACACTTCTTGTCCGAATCAGGCAAATTGGCAGGAAATTCCCTTCTCAGCCGTGCCAGTTCGCAACCACCGCAGCCCCCACCGAGAACTGTAGAAAAGCCATAATGACAAGCAGAAGGCCAGGAAAACATGAAAAAAAAAAAAAAAAAAAACTAGAATTTTCTATACAAACTCAACCACACGCTTTTTTCTCTTCTTTCTCATATCCCGCTTGCTATTCACCACTTTCTTCTCCCCCTTTCCTTCCCTGGTCCCCTCTCTATCTGTCTCATCTCAGTCCTCCTATTCGCACTCCTCTGTATAGTCTCCCTAAAATTTCTGCCCGCCTACACATCTATTCCACCAACTGGCACACGACAAAGCCACGCCCAGGCAGAAAACACCAGTTTCACATATCTGATACTTGCACTGCCACACATTTGACTTCTCATGAAGAAATTGAAAAACTTGCTCCGCTCTCTCCTACTGGTGTACTACCTAGCGCTCGTGGTTCTCACCATCCCGCTAGCGTTCGACGTGGGAGGCGTCAACTGCGGCCTCACCTACTCGCTCGTGCTCCTACTGCTATATTTCACCTTGACCACCGTGCGCTTGCTCGCGCGCCGCGTGCCCGTGCTCCGCGTGCTTTCCGTGCTCTACTATACCCAGCACTTGTTCATCCCCAGCATCTTGATGTTTGTGCTCTCGTACTCGTCGCAGCGGGACTTGGCGCTGCCGCTTGTCATCCGCGTGTGGCGCTTTTTGCTCGTGCACCTGACCTCGGTGTTCACCGTGCTGGAGGGCTTCTGCACGCTTCTTTTGATCCAGGCCATCTCCCAGACTTTCTCCTGGCTCACCACCTACAAGTCCGACCTGTGGCTCTTTGTGCTGCTCATAGGCAGCGGCTGTACCATCACCGGTGCGCTCTACTTCTTGTACCGCATCTACATCAACCCATTTTCCATCGAGTTGGGCAACGCGCTGTTGCTAGGCTCATTCCTTACTGTCACCTGTGGCTTGGGCCTTTATGGCATAGTGTCGGGGAAGGGCTCCATGATCGAGTCGTCTTTGTTGTTCGCATACATCGTGCGCTGCATCTACGAGACGTTCCCATTGCTTTCTGAGGACGCCACCGCCACCATCGCCAACTTGTTCACGCAGACCACCAATAACTTGAAACACGAGGTGCTCAGGCTCCCGTTCCCGGTGAACGAGACGCTCCTGACCGTGTTGCCGTACTTGGCGTCCAACTTGCCCAGCTCGTTCATGGCCGTGTGGGAATTCTTCCTACTGGCCCTGCAGAAGTTGACCATGCCGTTAGTAGTCAACTTGGCGTACCGCACAGGCGTGTTCTACGCGGCCACCAAGATCATCCCGCTGCTCTACCACGCCCTCCCGTACCTGCCGCCACGAACCCCTCAGCTCGGATCGCGCCAGGTGCTGTCGCTGTCTGTGTCGTCGCTTCGGATCTCGGAGTCAGACTCTCACGAGTTGGAGCGGAAGAAACTGACTGCTCGCATGCACAGAACAAAACGCACGCCGCCGCTGACAACCCTCAAGCTCATCTACGCGTACTCGCCATGCATTATTATCGCTGTGTACACGCATTTGATGTTGCTGTACAGCGGCGAGTTGGGGTCTGAGTTGGTGCTCTGGGGCTGGTGGAGCGGGGCAGTCGAGGATACCGTGATCGTGGTGCACCCGTGGCAATTCTGGAACTGGATCAACATGGGCACGACCTTGCTTCTATACATGGCCGAGTTGTTTGGAGACAACGCTGCCAGCTCTGCCATGACCAGCCACTGGCAAGTTGACTAGGGTCAGGCTGACTGCACGTATGCTGTACTATACTTCAATTCTTCACTAATACCACGGAATAATGGAACCAACGTAGAAAAGAGCTGCTTGTCTCTGAAATCTCTACTCTAGCTCAGTGCCTACACTTACTCACTCCTCACTCCCCACTTCTCGTCCCTGATCTTCATGCTTTTCAAAGGATGTTATCTAAAACTTGTCACACTTCAGAATAGTTTGCAAATCTCGTCCACGAAACTGTACCCAGCCATCTTTCCAGACTGTGATACGTTCTCAGAGCTTGACTCTATGTTTGCTTTGTGTTTCATCATAGTAGTGTGACAGAGTCATAGACAACATCGTCCAAAAAACATTCAGCCCTGAAACCCGGTGCATTCGACTGCACGCACGCTAATCGTCAGGTTTTGTGAAAAGGGGACATTCATAAACAAGAGTGAGCTCCATTGGGTTGACCGACTGGTCACTTGCTATAACTAGGGTTTAGGATACGAGTATCCCGTTGCCGAACGACGTAACCTCAAGCCTCCGTAGAGACCCAAGGGAAGCAACATTGGCGGCTAGCACTCCACAAGAGACTCGCGCAGCCTCCTTCACGCTGCAACACCGGGGTCTTTTGCCTTCAGCTGCTATTCTCAAACTCTGCACAGCACACCTCCAGTCGCCAGAAAACCGAAGTTTAGCAAGATCCAAAAGGGATTGGTGCCGAGGATTTACTACTGCCGAGCAAAAGAAGTCACAATTGGATGAAACAAAAGTCGGTGCCGCAACAGAAACTGAGACAAGCCCAGGCTATGAGTACCCGCCAGCCAAAGTGCGAAACGACTTGAAGAATCGCTGCGTTTCCGCTGTACTGGCCGGAGACTTTCCCCAAAGCATTCGCCGCTAGGCGATGGCACGAGGCCATTATGTAGGCTTTGAAAGCAAATCTTTGTCTATGAATGTAGAGGAGAAAAAAATTGTGGAATCTCATCGCTATTTATATTGTTGGTCGTGCACGCGCCAAATGCTGCGAATAGGGCTGCAAAAACAAAAAGCAGACACTACTGACTATGGGATTCCTAGCTTCTCAAATTGCACCACCAGAATTTTTTTAGACCTATATATATCCTACAAAAGGTACAGCAACCATTTTCCGTCGACGTAGTTCTCCTCCACCAATCCCGGATTGGCATAAACAAGGTCAGGCAACCACTCCTTGTTGTACTGGCGGAATATATTCTTGAACTCGCCATTCATGTCTGGCTCGAGCAAATCGTCCACCACTCTTCCCAAAATGTCCCTGCTCAACGCATTTATGGGCGAGTACCATGGCGCATGCGTGTCTTCGGGCCCAGATAAGCCATCTGACGCCGATAAAATCGATGCGTTGTACTTATTCAATGCCAAATCAAATGCACTCTCGTCCACTCCACCCACGGACTTTCCAGCCGGCAAGTTATCTTCTGTGCTCGCGGGGATTCTTCTCAATGCCTCGAAGTTACCCAATTCGATACTCACGGGGTATTGGCGCGGCTGAATTCCCTTGATAATAAATTTCTTTCTCGGTTGCTGCGCTGCATCTGAGGTTGGCATATTGACAACCATGGCCTCCGAGTTGGGGAACGCCAGGCTCACGTTTTTGATGAAGTCGACTGCAGGCAATAGGTTGGGCCAGTCTGGATTGAGTCTCTCTCTCCAGATGGCTTCGAATTGGTTCTCGTAAGCTTTCCAAAGGGAGATCTGGGTCACTTCCCCTGCAGACAGGTCAGAGGAGTCGTCTCCGGCTTTAGACACCGACGTGTAAGGCTCGTAGCAGCAGCGGAGCCACGTGGTCGCACGCAACGGCTCGGGGAACGCAATGATGATACTGTACAATTGATTCGACAACTTGGCCGTCGTGGTGGGCACACCGGAGTAAGTGGATCTCTTGGCCAACCTCACGGGGATCTGGTGCGACACCTTCAGTGGGTCCACCAATGGGAGCTTCGCCACGATGAGCTCAGGGAGCTGTTTCATCAACACGTGCAAGTTGCGCTTGTTGGTGTGGGCGTCTGCGAGTTTCCTCAATCTGTGGAGCTGGGAGCTCTTGACAGACTGGATGTATTGCGGGTGCAACGCCTCGGAAAATAAGTACTGCTTGACAAACTGCAACGCGTAGTATGTGATTTCGTCGTCTTTGACGAACAAATTGCGCACGATAACCGAAAGGTGTTCTGGCTGGATGGCGTCGATGACGTTGTTGGCCTCTGGCGCGGAGTCCTCGGAGACTTTCGGCGAGATTGCGTTGGTGCCGCCCAAGAACAACAAGTGCGTCAAACATTTGATTGTCACGATCAACACGTTCTTATCTGAGGTGTTGACCAAGAGAATTAGAAGCTGGTGGAAAAGCGGGTCGTTTTTGGCATTGTCCACGTAAAAACACGTGAGCGGGTCCAAGACGTCCAACAAATGGTTCAAGGATTCTCTGAACAACTCGCTGTATTCACTTAACTTGTAGTTCTTCTCCTGCGGCGTGTAGAACCATCCCACCAAAAACTTCAACGCCTCCACGGCATATTTACGGAACAGCTTGATCTGGCAAAGCCACTGCTGGTTGGGCAAGTCCTGGACGGCATTCCGGAGCGACAAGAGCGACTCCACGCTCAACGAGACCATCCCCAGTGTTAGCTGGTCAGCCTTGTTTTCTGAAATTAGATGGTATGGCTTTATGAAGTACTTGACGAGCTCGTGGCCCATCAAGGGGTAAGTGTTGAAGCTCAAGAGCGTGGGCTCGTTGCACGAGTAGTACGAGAGCGTGCTGAGCGCGTACTCGATCTCCAGCTCGATGCCTGAGTTTAGAGACATGATGATTCGGTCTAGAGGGCCAATGCCCATGTGACCTGCACCGTGCAAGTCGTTGTTGGAGCTCAAGAAGCCATTTGAGTCCTCGGAGACGCCGATTCTTGCTGGCGGCTGAACGGGCACGAGAGCTGGGGCCATTTTGGTGTTCTGTTATACTTAAAGATTGTGTTTAGTTTTCGAGCATTTTTCGGTGGTGAGCACACGTCGGGCGGTCACGTGCGCGGGGGGTGAAGAACAGAGGCCAAAAGCAGGGGGAAGCAAATTGGTGCAAAAAGGGGGGAGGCAAGGGTTTTGAAATGTGTATATGTTGAAAATTTTCATGGGGGGATTTCTCTCGTATTTATAATTTTTCTGTGGTGACGTTGCAGGCGCTGGTGTCGTGGTACCCTGGAAGTTACATGCTGGTGAGACAGAAAAGAGACAGTACTGAGATTCAGAGACCACAGAGACAGTTGCAGAAAAAGAAAGAAAGAAAAAGGTAGGAAGAGAATTTGAGAAAAACAAAGAAGATCAATTTTGTTGAAGTAATAGAAAATTGATAATCACATCATTATTAATTCTTCTTACTTTGCTCCATGTCTCACTCTATCTCAGTGCTCTATCTTATATTCCGCGACATATTCCGTCAAACTCCAGTACCTCTTCTATCTAAGCAACACAGAGGAATACACACTACTCACAACCAGACGTTAGATAACACTGAAAACTCCCGATTATGTAATCATACCATCTTCACTTATTTACTCTCACACTCTCTTCCACTCAATTCTGTTACCTTCTTTTTTCTTTTTCTTTTTTCCCCTTGACTGTTCTGCTGCCTCTGGTGTCCCTTTTGCTCTGTCCGTTTTCGGTATGCATATGACCCTTTCGGTGTGCGGCCCTGCTTATCAAACTATATAAAGACCCGTTTGCCTCCACTTTTCTGCCCACCCAAAAAAATTCAATGAGAACATCTCAATTGCTTGCGTTGGCCGCTGCGGCTACACTGGTAAACGCGTTCTCCTTGCTGGCCGTCTCAGAGTATATCTTTGGCGCCCAGGACGTGGTGGATATCCTGACCCAGTCTGTCATCGACCAATTTGTGGCCGAGATTGCACTGACCAAGAACGACGATGTGATCTCCGTGTGGGACGAGATCTTGAACAAGTTCGGTTTGGACTACGCCTTCAAGGCCATTGAGAAGTACTCGGACAAGAACAGCGTGTCGTCGGACAAGATGAACAACGAGTACAAGGCATTCTCTGCCAAGCAGCAGGACGAGGAATTCGAGCAGATCTCGCTGGAGAAATTCTCCCAGCACTCCTTGAGAGTCAAGGCCACCAAACCGGAAGTGTTGGGCTTGGACTCCGTCAAGCAGTACACAGGATACTTGGACGTTGCTGATTTGGGCAAGCATTTCTTCTACTGGTTCTTTGAGTCGAGAAATGACCCCAAGACCGACCCGGTGATCTTGTGGCTCAACGGCGGGCCTGGCTGTTCGTCTGCAACCGGCTTGTTTTTCGAGTTGGGCCCATCCTCCATCAATGCAACGTTGCAGCCAGAGTTCAACCCATACTCGTGGAACTCCAACGCATCGGTCATCTTCTTGGACCAGCCCGTGGGCGTCGGCTACTCGTACACGGACGGCGATGACGTATCCTCGACTGCCGCTGCCGCCAAGGACGTGTACATCTTCTTGGAGCTCTTCTTCCAGAAGTTCCCGCAATTCTCCCTCAACAAGTTCCACATTGCCGGTGAGTCGTACGCGGGCCACTACATCCCCGCGTTTGCCACCGAGATCGTCAATAACGCCGACCGCTCGTTTGAGTTGTCCTCCGTGTTGATCGGAAACGGAATCACCGACCCCTTGGTGCAGTACAAGTACTACAGACCAATGGCGTGCGGAGAGGGCGGCTACAAGCCCGTGTTGAGCTTGGAGCAGTGCGAGCAGATGGACAAGGACTACCCCAAGTGCGCAGCGCTCACCAAGTTGTGCTACACCGCTCCTTCCGCCTTGACCTGTGTGCCTGCCACATACTACTGTGAGACCAAGCTCTACGGACCATACGGCCAGACCGGATTGAACCCATACGACATCCGTAAGGACTGTGCCGAGGAGGGCGGCAACTGCTACATTGAGATGAACTACTTGGACGACTACTTGAACTTGGACTATGTGAAGGCTGCCGTTGGTGCTTCGAACATCGACATCTTCACCTCGTGCGACGACACCGTGTTCAGAAACTTCATTCTTTCTGGTGACGAGATGAAGCCATTCCAGCAGTACGTGGCGGAGTTGTTGGAGAAGGACATCCCCGTGTTGTTGTATGAGGGAGACAAGGACTTCATCTGCAACTGGTTGGGCAACCACGCGTGGTCCGACGCGTTGGAGTACTCCAAGCACGAGTTCTTTGAGGTGCAGCCTTTGCGTCCGTGGTACACCGAGGGCGGCAAGTTGGCCGGAGAAGTGAAGAACTACGACAAGTTCACCTTTGCCCGTGTGTACGGTGCAGGCCACATGGTTCCATTTGACCAGCCGGAGAACTCGTTGGATTTGGTCAACCGGTGGATTTCGGGCGACTACAAGATCGGCACGAAGTGAAGGGATCTGACTTCAGGGACAAAATAGGATCTGGTGAACATTGCGACAGGTATATGTTAAACCATAGATATGGAAGTTAATCATCAGTCTTTCAAGAAGATTGTGTCAGATGTAATTTTCTAGAACTAATCATTTTAGAGTATCCCACCAACAACTCTCAATTGATATCCATGCCGGGCTTACATCAATCACGATCGTCACTCTCAACTACGCTATTCTCCTCTCTAATTCTCTTTATGTTTATTATATACTCCTCTTGAAGAAACTCAAAATCACAAAAACTCCAGCCCTAAACCTTCTCAATCAAAGGCTCGTCAACTCTATCCACCTCATCCGTAGACTCAGCATCTGGCACATCCACCGTCTTGGCTGGACCGTGGTATACCTTGTGCGCATACACCCAGTAGTACGTCAACGACAAGATCCACACACCCGGGGTGATCACACAAGTGTAGTTCATCAGATCTTTGTCTGGGTTCTCGTCGGTGGGGAACATCACCATGACAATAGTGTACACGATGAAAATCGTCGACACCCAGCCGTTGACTCTGCTCCAGAACTCGCCCAAGAAAAAGGGGCCGGGAGTGAACTTCTCCTTCATGTACACCAAACGCAAGAACGTTGGCATGCCCCACGCTGTGTAGTTGCCTGCAATGTACAAAGTGAACAAGGCAGTGGAAGCGGTGGTGCCAATGAGACACAAGAGACCAATGATAATGGCTGCAACACCACCAGTAATAACTGCGTGAATAGGAACCAGCAACTTCTTGTTGACCTTCTTGATCCACCACGACATGGGCAACCCGTTGTCTCTGGCGAAAGCGAAAATCTGTCTGGAGATGGCAGTGAGAATGGACGCTCCCATCAAGAACTGTGCAAAGGCAATGAGCGCCATGTACGCCATGGCTGCTGGCTTACCCTGGCCGGCCTTAGTCTCAAAAGCATCGTAGATGATCTGCGCCATGGGCTGTCCGAAAGAGGAGCCCAAGATGTGGCCCTCGATGTCGTCGGTCTGGATGCAGAAACACGTGACAACAAGAATGACGAAACCCAACACGCCGCAGACGGAGATGGAGCCGATGATTCCAATCGGGATGGTCCGTGTGGCGTGGTTGCACTCCTCCGACATGTGCACGCACGAGTCGAAAGCACCAATGGTCCAGATCGCAGGCAACCAGGCCTGACTGACCTGTGTCCAGCCAATGGGGAACGTGGTGTAGTTGCTGAACTCGCCGAACACCCAGGAGGCCAGCTTGAAGGAGCCACGGGAGGCCACGATTGGCATGGAGATGACAAACAACACGATCAACGCCACATTGACGATGATCGAGGTGGTCTGCAACCACGCGCAGTGTTTGGACGACAAGCACGTGATGGCAATGTGGGCAACGACACAGGCAACAAAAATTCCGTAGGTGGTGCTGGTGCCGTATGCCCAGTCACCGTCCTTGGCAATAACCACAATGGACAACACCTCGGTTGCAAAAGCGTAGTCGACCGAGCACAACGCTCCGACCAAAGCAATCGAGTTGGTGTTTCCAATGACGTACGAGATGACGGTCTTGTACTTGGCGGGCGCGTAGTAGTTGGTCCAGTAGTACAACCCACCGGAAGTGGGCAAGAAGGAAGCGTTTTCCGACATGGCGATTCCGATGGTCAAGATGAAGATCGACGAGATCGCCCAGCCCCAGATGGCGCCTGCGGGTCCAGCCAAAAGCGCCAGCGACATCACCGAAGCAATCGAGGGGAGCAATCCCATGATGGAGAACGCCACACCGAAAACCTGGATCGTGGAGAACTGTCTCTTCAACTCGGGCTTGTATCCGATCTGGGCCAAAAGCTCGTTGTCGTCGTTCGAAAACAGCGCCGAGATGAGCGGCATCTCGACATTCTGGGTGTTGTTGTAGAAGCGCTTGTCTGAAGTGACGGCCTCTAGGATCTGCTCTCCAGAGAGCACTGGGTGCAAATTAGACATGGCAGAAAAAAAGGAAGAGTGTTTTTAAAAGCCGAAAGCCTGGTCTTCCTTTTTTTTTCAGCTGAAAATTTAGTTTGGATCTCGCTTAATAAATACGCCTGGAATTTTTTTATCTACGGCGATGCCATGGTTGCGAGCGATAAGAATCCTTATCAGAGAATGCAAGCAGCCCTCGGTGCGTTTTGGCTTGTGTGCAGTGCACACAAGAAAAAAAGCTGCCATGGATTTTGGGAGGTGGCCGTAAAGTTGTGCCAAGTGTGGCATTGACGTTTGGCAGGATGTCAAGGAAGTGATAGTGGGGGATTCCGAAAGCAAAAAAAAATCTGTGAAGTTCAAAACTTTTCTCAATTTCCACCCGTTCCTCTTCGTCATAGCGGGTCCCGACATCTGTGCGCCTGATAACGTGTGCCGTGTTACATATTGGGAAATGCGATGCGCACGGGCAGAACACCAAGGTGGATGTGGAGGCAATTTCTGTCGTTGTGCAATTATTGCTTTTTTTTGCAGTATCCCTTATTTCCTGTTCGGTGCCAGAGGAGATCTGTGTGATTGCATGAAAAAAAGAAATGCCTCAAGGCTAATTAGTATGTGCTATTGTTTGGTGACAATGCCAGTATACACTAAAAGCCTTATTGTTCTTGAGATCACTAATTGTGTTTTTCAAATAATTTTTTTTTTTTTGGGTTGTTCATTTTCTGGTGACCCTGGCTCCTCGGCTCATTTCGCCATTTCGATTTCGTTTGACTTATATACTGCTGTCTCTCGTGGGCCCACATTATAGTATGATTATGTGTGCGGCAATTCTTTCCGCATCGGGCAACAGACAAATGCGCTAGTGGATGCAAATTTCACCAAGGCGAAACAGATGCGAAAAATAACCGGTGAGATACGCAACAAGAGAGGAGTGACATTCGGGAGGATTGATGTCGGTGATTGAATGCCGGTGGACAAAATTCGAAGAACGTGAAAATTGGTACATTTCTGGTGTTCACTGTATGATATTGGAAGACCAGTGTTTATTTCTCAGGGTCTATGGACTTATCCAAAGACGCAATTTGCTACTACAGATTCAAGAGCCAATTGCGCTTCAACTGGCGATTGCGCCATTCTACCTGACCTAACTCGAAAAAGAAAACAGCTGCTTGCACATCGGTCACCAATCCCCTGAAAATTCATCAAAGTTTTCATTAGTCTTGGTTTTGGTTTTTGGACTAGAAGTACAACTCACGATTATCAATTCTCGATTTTGCAAGTCATGAAGCGATCACAAGGACAAATCTACATTGAGCTAGAAGATAAAATAGAGTGTGAAATCATGTATGGAAAAATTCAAACACAACACGGAATTGACTGAAGTGAGGTAATTACCCAGTAGAGTCACTCAGAAACTTGCCCATAAAACTTCCAACATGCATTTGAGTACCAGCATGCCCGCATGCATCATTTATTCACCTCGGACTCGATTTCAGCGATACAAGAATACGCACGAAGCAAAATGTACTAAGCACAAAAGCGGACCCAAGATTGTAATTCAATTGGTTGGATGGTCGTTCTCTGCCATCAGCCTCATCAATTAGGGACTCAAAGTTTTGCTCTCTTCCAATTCTGAAGGCATATTCGTCAACGCTTCCACCATTGATTGCATATCTAACTTTAAGTTCTAGTCAGCGGGATCTTTTGCATTACGAATGATCTCCATACCGTTAATCTCTGCCTGGGTTTCCATGTATGAGATTATCGGGAGACGTGCGTGCATTTTCAGTATTGAATTAAGCTGTATTGCCAATAAATATCTTGAGTGCCAATAGAAAGGAACTCAAAGTCGGGAGGATCATCCAGATGTGGGATGAATAAACCTGAATAGTAATCTCAGCTCCGCTCTATATTTCATATTTGAATAACTGGAACATGTGCAAGCCGGGTGTCACGAAATTCAGATCAATATGGAACTTGCCAAAATGATCGATATTACAGAAACACAAAGAGCAAGACTGAAAAGCATGCGTCCGTTTTTAGCCAGTGTTTCGCCGCTCAAGCCCAATCACCTAACTCACAAGACCTGATAGTAGTTGATGTTCCAGTCGTTGCAACACAAAAACGACAATAAGCCAAAGTAAATCTGAGCAAACAATTTTGCAGCCAGTGGTTCTAGCACAGAATCCTCACCCCTGACTCATCAGTCGATCCGTGGTTCGCAATGGAGAATTGAAAGACAGACGAGCGCAATGGTGCACACAGCCGTGCGCAATTATTTCGCAGCCAAATTCACTGGCATGTTATTTACCCTCCTTCAATTTCTCCTGGTCCTCGAGGACCGTCGACGTGTTCCGGGAACGTTCGATCAATTCTCGCCCTGGAATATCGTAGGGGTGATGTTCAGCTGCCACATGGGCCAGTAACCCCCGTGTTCCATATGCAGAGAAGAATCTAGGCTTCTGGCAATGTAAGCACATATACTCACGCGTCCCCCATGCACTTTCCCCGTTTTCTTCGATCAAACTGCGTGAGATCTGAAAGCCTTCCGGACAGTCCGGGTCGAACTCCGGATTCAATTCGTAGCGAACATTGCCATGCTTGTACTTGCTCAAATCATCAATGCTGCGTGAGTACCAATGGAATAGGTGCTGATTGTCGAAGCTGGAAAGACAGCCAGAGTGTTCCGCATGGCCAGCTCGAGCAGACACCATCACTCTATTGGACTTTCCATCTTCCCTATACCTTAACTTGGGATAACTGTATGAAAGGGATTGTGGGCTCGGACATCTTGCTGTCCCTGCGCTGTGGGGTCGAGGAGTTGACTTTAGATTTAGCTCAGTCATAATGTGCTCCACAAATCGCGGCAACTCTCTGGGATGCGCGGATTCAATGTGGCAAAAAATGTTGCTCTTGCTGCCTCTGAGGTAGAAAAAGCTTGGATCCTGGCAGTAGAGACACATAATCTGTCGGGTGTATTCGAACACTCTTGTTCTATCCTCTTGAACACGAGACCATTGATAGCCAAGCGGGACATCAGTGTTAAAATCAGGGTTCTTCTCGTGTTTTATGCCCAGCCATAGCGTACACCTAAAAATCATTCTGCGGAAGAACCACACGATTGTCGTGTCGCTGGTAATTTCATCGGCCGTGAACAATTTCGCAGCCAATGCAGGGTCTCGTGGCAGGAACTTCGTGGTGCAGTTAAAGCAATACGATGTGTATGTGAAAGGGAGAAAATCATAGTAATCCTTTGTACCTGGTGGAGGATGCCAGAATAACTTCTTGTGTACTTTATGGTACTCCCAGGTGACTAGCGTCATTGATTTGTTTAGAGTCAGAGGCCGGATGCGCGAGACTTATAAGGGGTTTCGCGGTGTTTGTAATACAATTTTCTCTGTGAACGTGCTCTGCCCGCTCAAATTTTGCGTGAGCATACGAATCTTGCTCATAAATCAGCACGACCACTGTATATCGAAACTGCCTTTGGCATTAGCTTCTCAGGTGAGCATTGATGCTTGGATGAAAGCTGTGTACATCAACTCAAAGCAGATTTAGCTCTCTCCTGGAGTCATCCTCCCAACAAGATAATGTCGCTTATTTCATGGGAGGGAAAACTAAGAGAGCTGGTTTTCTTAGCGCATTTCAATCCTGTCACGATGTATTTTCTGCAGCAGATTATCCTGTTTCTTCGAGCAGTTGCGCCTTGGCATTTGCGGCATGGTAGACATTTCACAATCGCGGAAACACGAGAAGCCTCAAGTAAAACCGCAGAAAATTGGTTATCAAAATGAGGAGGAATATATCTGAAAGTCGCGGTACAGTTTACAGCCAGCAAATGCAGAATATCCGTTCAAGCTGCATTCAAATTCCAGTGAAACCCGCAAAGACCTTTGAACTGCGTCGTATTCCGGAATTTTTATGAAGTTCGACTTTTTTTGGGGCTAAACGTTCTCATGATAAGTACCCTTCATCAATAAATCCAAATTGCTTTATTTTCGTACCGAGAGTGGCTTAAAATCATTCCGAGTGTCCGTATTTCTAATCACTTTCAAAATTGATCTTGTTTCGCAGCCGATTTATTTGAATACTCTCAGGTCAAATTTATCATGGGGCTTGAACTCGTCCACGCAACAAGTCTGATGCATCAGGCTCAAAAAGAGTGATGCGGGTTGCAAATCAATTTTGTTTATTGAGTCACCCCTGAGTGTCTATCTCAGGCTTGTAATCATGAATGAAGGCATGTCTGTAGACAAACCCAGTTACCCTGATACTGCATTATTGTGTTTCAGAGGAGTGTGCCTACATTGAACGATACAAAACAATGATCAATTTCAAACACAACAAACTGCTGACAGAATTGATTCCAAGCTCTGAAAACATTCAGCCAGCCACTGCAAAATAATAAGGAACCATTCTGCAATTCATCTCTGAATCCCCTCCTCAATTCCTTCCCCCTGCGGCCTGATCATCTTGACCATCTGATTTTTTCACAGGGACATATCTAGAGAAAAGTTCCTCTGCCAAAGTGTGGCTTAAATCTTTTACACAATCAGTGATGATGTCTGTCCGTAATCCCCACATTTTTCTCCAGAGCTTTTCTCCCCGTGTCATTTCACCCGCGATATGGATCGCTCTAGAAACCGGCCCTTTTAAAGATTTTTCAATCCTTGCGAGTTCCTTAGTCCTTTCTTCGTCGGTCGCATCCCCGTTCACATATCTTAACAAAACTTCATTGGAATTCAATTCGTGCATAATTCTGAGAGTTAAATTTTCATCAGAAACCGTTTGATATTTCAACTTGAGATCCTCCACTTCCCTGAGAATATTTCTGCGACCAAGATAAAAGGTCAAGCCCATACCCAAAGCAGCTATACCAATCTCAAATCCTGTCATAAAAAGGTTCGCGGAGCAGTCGTTGATGGTTTTTGCAAGAGTGATCATCAATTCGTTGTTTGATGTGGTGACGTTCTGCACAACTAGAGAATACTCAGTTAAAACTCCAGAGGTAATATTTCCCAAGCTCAGAGAGAAACTAGCCATCATCTCGGAGGTGGCACTCGCTAAGAATGAGTCAAGAATCTCTCCGAGAAGTAACCGTGGATCGACTGTCATCTCTGGCTGTAAGCCAAAGCACGGAATTACCGTGCTGCACTCCTTCATCACGGAGATTGGGCAGCCGACATAACAAGCCTCAAGCAATTTCATTTTTAATCGTTTTCGAGCCTGCCTGGAGTTCAGGTGTCTGATCACTTGACTGTGTTAATGTATGTAGCAAAACCGGATAGCTCAGGAGAAGCTCTCAAGATTTATTCGATAGTGAAGAGAACAAAAATTTGAATCAGATTGTGGGAATTTGTGAACTTAAGTAATTTTCCAGCTCCGCCCATGTTTCATATCGGAGACTCTCTGGGTGGAAGTCTGAAACACAGATATATGCGTGGGCTCAGGTGCAAGACCTCCCACACCAGAACAGGGAATGTGCCAGAACATGAAATTTGCCACCCTGCTTATCAGCACGGCTGATGCATGACGAGGACGGCTCGTGGTTTCGTGAGCAAACTTGGGTGTGACGGCTCGAGCACTCACGCATTACTCACGGATGGCCTGATTTAATTTGAGATTGCAAGTGACAAAGTACAGTTTCGAAAATCCACGAGCTGAGATTTTGAGAGTATCCCAGGCAAGTTCATCAGCACGCAAATTTCGATTTTAAACTGTCCATTTGAAAATCTCTCGAATTGAAATCAGTGAATTTGAAGCTCTCGATTGAAGAAAAGGAAAAAGAACCTCGACTGCGAAAAGATTGCATATAGTCCGCGAATATTTTGCAACCATAACTTATTAGCGGCACCAATCACAATTTGGTGAGGGTTCCCGACATATTCGCTCTCGGGCTAAAGATTTAGCAACCTTTTTTGACTGTTCTTGTCATCAATGGGTAATGGATAATGTTCTCGGCATTTTCGAACGATTCACGCCCTAACATCGTGCGGGTAATGTTTTCCCGCCACATGGGCCAAAAGTCCCGACAGTCCACGCATGCCGCAGATACTAGGTCCCTGGCAATGCAGGCACGCGAACTGACGAGTCCCCCGTACGTATCCCCGTTCTTGTTCATAATCAGGCGGAAATATGATAGACGCTAGGGCAAGCCCGGTCGAGCTCCGGGTTCAAGAAGTATGAGGCATGATATACTTTGCCTGAACTCTTACGGCTCGAAACGGGCATGTGCAAATCATACAGCTGTTACGCAAACTGATGTCTGTTGGAAATTATGGCCGGGTGAATTTATGGCGCTCACTGGAAGTTGTGTTTTCTCATTGCTGTATTGTTTCCTCCAGAGTAATTTTCGCACCCAGAATTCGGATGAACCCAGCATAAAGTACAATCTTGCACTATCCATAAGCTGGAAGTGTGGGATTTGAGAAATGTGAGTTTTGAAATTTCTTAGTCCAAAGCACTCATTGACGTTGCACGACCAATTGCGTCGTATCGTATGTTGCTGTCACTTTGCTCTACGTTCTCATTCCATTTGCTGCGTGACACCACTCTAATTTGAAGAACGAAGACCCTCAAGTAATAAGAGCCGGCAAGTCAAGACTAGAATCACAGGAAGGCTGTATCGATAACAAAATCAACTTACGGCACGCTGTCATTGTCTAAAACAAAGTGGCTACCAAGAGAACCAGCCAAAGGCAAAGTTCAGTGAATGCGGTCATCCTCGCTCATGTGCATCTCATACCACAAAGAAAAATTCCCATATCGACTGTCTACATCTTGAACAGAGCCACGCTTGCATTTACTAAGAGCTATATCAGAATGTGGGTATTCGAAATTGTATGGGTCTATTTACCTTGTCTTCTTTGTCTGCGGCCTTGCACTTCACTCAGTTCACCCCTCCCAAATCTCTGCCATGATGATGTTCACCTTCCAGAATTGACAACTCTCAAAATCTGAAAGGCATTCCAGAGAAGAAAGATTACGAACTTTATTAGCGAAGTGTTGAACGTCGTGCCATCGATTGGCAGCGAGAAATTCCACGAAGAATGGGAAGCATCGGAACTCTTTTGCATGGTCAAGTTTCTGGAGTCATGACCGGCCGAAATCTCAGAGCTGGCCTTCATAAACTTCTCGGCCCACTTTTCGATTTTGGCCTCTAGTGACGCAGACAAACTCCCACTCGGCTTTGTGATATTGGTAGCCGAGTCAATCACATCGCTTGAGGAGACAAACTCGTTGAAGGCTTTCTCCACGATCGTAGGAATAATCAGCTGAAGTTGAACTCTGTGTGCACTGTGTGGACTGACTGCGTTGAATCTTTTCTGAGATTGGTGAGCTTTGGTCATGGAACCTAGATTGCGAGTATCGTTGTGCTTTGGGTGCAAATGAGAAAACTTCTTGGAAGTGGTATCAAAGTGGGGGAAGGGAAATTATCGTGAGAATTAAAATTGATTATGTAAATATTTTTTCATCTGATCTTTATCTCTTCCCTCAGCGGCCCCTTGGTTTCAGCTTATCGCGAAATCTGAAACACTGATAGTACAATTTCAGTGCTTATCAGGAATAAATCGGATCTGGATCGAGCACACAGATACTTGGATCTGAGAAAGAGGAGAAAAAGATCCAAGAAAGTGTTTAGGTTATTGTCTGGTTCTCTGGGTTGAACACTGAATTCAAATTACAAGATGGCTAAACTATGACGACCAAAACTTTCCTCAAGCTGAGGTTTTTTTGGCCACATCCAAAATGTGTGAGGTTCTGTTGGTCTCACTTGCATGTAATCTTATCTGAAACATTGATGCTCAGGGGTATGCTTTATCAAGGGGCAAATGTGTGGCTTATGAAAATGACCTGAAACCACGTTAGTTTTAGCATTCTCGGTAATGGTAATTGATGTCTTCCGCAAAAATTAATTTCGTGTCACACTTTTCGCTGACTCTTGAATGTACCTTATTTTAATTCCTCTGTCTCATTTCCTCGCGGAAGATTTCAGGTGGCTGCGAAAACTCACCTTCCTGATCGGAATAATGTTTAGCACCTAAGAATCAAAAGAGTTTCAAAAATATTACACATTACAGATTAACCTAATTCCAATTTCAAACTAACAATTAAAATCACCAGTAAGATACGTAAAAGGCCTACAATATGTTACGTCTGTGCTGTCCTTGATCTCAGATTTGGTCTCAATGAAAAATCAATAGTGGAAAGTGAAGCCGGTCACGAATGAACCCGAGTAAATATGCATATCTTTTACTATCATGACAAGCGAATAATAGTTCAGAAAGACCTAATTGTGCCAAAATCCCATTACGATTGCTTCCACCAAATCCATAGGGCTTCCGCCCTAATCTGCGCGCTTTTCTCTGCGAACTTGATCACGTGCACGTGCTCATCTCAAACTTTTCACCTCCCGCGAAAAACTATATAAGTGCCGCATCCGCACCAAATTTTTTTCACCTCATCAATCACAATGGCTACGTATGTAACCACCAAAATCGTCACACTTATCGTTGGCAATGTTCGACCCTAGGTATGATGTCACCGTGTACCACGTGTACTGCGGTGCCGAGGCGTTTGACCGGTCAACCAGCTGAATTTTTTTTCTTCTGGTCCTGTCTTCCGTTTCAGTTATGAACATGCTGTTCTTTCAATCCTCGGGTTGTCTGAAAGCATAATAACACCTGTCGCAAGACACCCGAAGCTCCCACCCAGATTTCGATTCTGTGGCCTTCGCTTTTCTCATAACTGTTAGCTTACATCTGCCGGGCGTGCGCGTCCCAATATGCCCATACTAACATCATCCAGTACTTTGCAACCAGAGACCCAGATCAAGCAGGCTAAGACCGACGCTAAGATTGTCCAGAAGCGTGCTGAGGACAGACTCGTCAGAAGAGCTGTATGTATTTTGGAGGTTTGGGGTCACGTGACTGTTTGAAGATGACATTCTTTTATAAAATTGACTAGCCACAGGCAATGCTGTCGTTTTGTTAACCATCTTTCGGGACTGACAAACACGTCACGTGACTCTGTTTCAGAGACTTCGTTACTAACATTTTAGGCCAACAAGGAGAAGAGAAAGGCTATTGCCGAGAGAACCGCCGCTTACGTCAAGGAGTACAGAGACGCTGAGCGTGCCGTCATCGACGCCAAGAGAGAGGCCAAGGCCAACAACTCTTACTACGTCGAGGCCGAGCCAAAGTTGGTTTTCGTGATCAGAATCAAGGGTATCATGAAGATCCCACCTAAGCCAAGAAAGGTTTTGCAGTTGCTCAGATTGACCCAGATTAACTCCGGTGTCTTCGTCAAGGTGACCAAGGCCACCTCCGAGTTGCTCAAGTTGGCTGAGCCTTACATCACCTACGGTTACCCTAACCAGGCCACCGTCAGAAAGTTGATCTACAAGAGAGGTTACGGTAAGGTCAGATCCCAGAGAATTGCTTTGTCCGACAACCAGATCATCGAGGCTTCTTTGGGCAAGTACGGTATTGTCTCCATCGAGGACTTGATCCACGAGATCTTCACTGTTGGTCCTAACTTCAAGCAGGCCAACAACTTCTTGTGGCCATTCAGATTGTCCAACCCTAACGGTGGTTTCAGAACCAGAAAGTTCTTCCACTTCATCCAGGGTGGTGACACTGGTAACAGAGAGCAGTTCATTAACAACTTGGTCAAGCAAATGAACTAAGCGTGTTGACGACTCAATTTGTTTTCAATGAGCATGTTGGTATTTTCTAATAAACTCATTTCCTTTCCTATATGTATTAATGATATTTCCATGATTTAAGTCGCTAGCTGTCCCACCAATCTTGTACCTGGTAGACTTTGTACTCTAGCCAAGGTATTTGTTGTATCCACGAGAAGGAAATGGTCTCTTCGTCTGAGAATTCGTAGATGCTGCCTGACTTTCTGGTTGTGATTGTCAACATGACATAGTAGACCAATTTGAGCAAGTTCAAGAGTATGATCACGCTGAAAACGACTGTAACAACATCAACCACCAACTCCAATTTCAGTCCATTAGTTCCCTGTCGAAGTCGACCGATTTGCTTGATTATAGGAAGATCTCCAAAGAAATTTCGATAAGGTTCGCCGTACCGGGCCCTCATTTTCAAGTTCCGTATCACATTCTCCTGTTCACGAAGCAAATTTCTGAGATTGTCAACCGATCTGCTCTGGTCTTGGGTAATTCTGGCATTTTCTAGTTCTCTCTCGTACCTTCTGCACAACTCCTCTAGCTCTTTGATTTTCTGGTGCTCGAAACTGCTTGAAAATGTCTGTCGTGTTGGCGGTTGTCTGGTCTCATAAGTTGGTTTCTCTGGCTTCACTCCAGATCTAAAGAAATCTGCTTCTTTCCTCAATTTGGGCTCGAAGTTCTCATATAGCTTCTCAATCTTCGGCTCCTTCTGCTCACTTTTGGTTTCTTTTCTTGGGAACGCGTCCCTGAGTGACGTGAACAAGTCTCTGAACTTCGTAGTGTCTTCTCGCTGTGTGAGCTTGGCCAGCTGATCTGACCTCCACCATTTGCCCAACCAAGTATCGTCACGTGCGTCCTCTTCAATTTTCGGAGCAAATTCAATATCAGTTTTGGCTCTGTGGTCTCGAAAGTCACTGTTTTTGGGGTAATTTTCAACTAGTCTTCGTAGTGAGGTGACGGTCAATCTCGCTCTCTCTTTCAAGAACAACTCGATGGATTTCGCCCCAACAAGCTGGAGCAAGAACTTTTGAGCCTCGGTTTTCTTCAATTGGAGCCCAGGACGTCGCTGTGACATTTTTCGTAGCAATTCCAACTCGTTTCTTGTGAATAATTCGGGCGTCCCCACAAACTCTCGTAGTTCACGTATGAAGCCGAAAATTTCACTGACGGGAACAGAATTTCGAGGCGAAGCTCGCCCGAATGCTCTCTCCCAGCATATGGAAATGTACCGATCCGCTGGCGAATACATAAAACTCGAAATTTATAAGGATTTGTATTGTGGTTTTCAATCTGACCGTGTTGTTTTTGTGGAGTGCATTAGACGTGTGCGAAGAGACCATGAAATTATGAGATCTGAGGAAAACGAGAACAAAGAAAATAAAAATTGAATTCGCAGCCATCAAAGACGAACTGTGCAAATTGAGAATGACATCTTTTACACCATGGAAGTTGAACTTTTCAGTCGTTATTAAAATCTTTTCATTTACATTCGTTTCTTCTATAAATTATGCAAGTCTTACTCCTCTTTTGGCCCTTCTGGTACACTTTTAATGGGTTCCCTTGTCTCGGTAGGTAAAGGCGATGACAATGTAGGCTCGTTTTCGATTTTGATGACATTCACCGGACTTTGGCTCTTCTGCTCGCTCTCGGTTGCCATACTGAGCCCAATGCTCTGCGCCAAAGTATCAGCTAGGATCTTTTCTCCCGGTGAGAGCAGTCTGTCCTGGGTGGTTTCTGGCTTTGGAATAACAGGATCTGAGGAAGCAACAGACTTGGACTGGAAAGGAACAGCAGTCTCTGAGTTCTCGACTCTATTGAAATTTTGTGGTCGAGCATTTTCAGTTTTTGCCAACTGCTGCGCTTCTGGCGGCTTTTCTGTCTGCTTCACTGAATCCATCTGTTGTGTGGTTTCTGGTTTGGCAGGACATATCTGAACAGGTGGAAGTGGGGGAAATTCGGAAGCTTCTTTTTTCGGTTCAGCCGAATGATTGTTTTCACTTTGTGGAGGTCCTGAATTTCTTTGTGCCCCACTTTGGATGGTCGTTGGCGTTGCAACTTCACCAGTTATATTTGGCTGCAAAACCTGAGGTTGAGAAACACTGACAAAATCCTGCTGAGCAGGCAAAGTCTGTGGAGCTGGAGCCACTTCAGGATGTGGAGAAGCTGATGAAGGCTGACGAGCTGGAATGCCTAAATTTTCATTCTCTTGAGTAAAAGGAGGAATATGTGCGGTCACTTGGTTTCGAGTGAACTCGCTGGCCTGAGGAACTGCCTGTGCCTGAGCAAACACATTGTTGGACTGAGTGTGCTCACCATATCCCACTTGAGAATACTGTGCCATTTCTGGTCTCGTATCCTGTGGTCTCGCATATGGAGGTACGCCAGCCACATTTAGCGTCACATTCAAACTAGGCACCGGATTCAGGGAAGCAGTCCCCGTCACATTCGCCGGCAAATTCTTCTCGTTCACTTTCTTTGCAACTGTTGGAATCGTCGAGTTCACAAAAGTAAGTGGAGCTTCCTGTATTGGCGCAGTTGGGTAGTCCACCACATCGGGCCCGGAAATCGGGCCGTACATGGGCGGCCCGTACTTCACAGGCGGCGCGTTTTGTCTGTACTCTGCCTCGAGCTGTTTCTGCAACTCCTGCCTTTCCTTTTCTGCCTTTTCGGCCTGCGCACGCAACTCCCGGTCTCTGGCCTCCGCCTTGAACACTCCAGGCAAATCCACGTCCTTGAGGTAGCGGAACAACGACGTGATAGGCTCTGAAATCGTGATGGGCGAGCCGAAAAACTTCCTGGATAGGAAACTCGAGTACAACGTCTCGTAGTGGGTGTTGAGCACCGCCTGTTTTCGCATCTCGAAGTAACTCATGGCTCTGGTGAGCAAATCGGCAATATCCTTGAGAAGCTGGACTTCGGGTTTCGGCACGATTCGGAGCGCCTCGCCCTTTGCAATGACATCGAAAAGCACTTCAAGAGAGATCTTCCCGGCTGGCGCCTTGAACTCGCCAGTCTGCTTGAAGTCTTCCAACAGCAAGCACACAGGGCACGAGTACTTGGAATTCTCGTCTTCCATGTCCGACTTAGCGTTGGCACAGGTCACGTGGTACCATTCATGGCACCTGTCACATTCGATCATCACGCCGTCCTCGAAGTCTCGGCACATACAGTACCTGGCCGGGTTGTTGGGCTTGAATTGCACATCCAAGTTCTTGTAGAAGATCCAACTCAGCGAGCGCACGAAGCCGTCCACGTCCTCTCCCGCAAAGGCAATGGCGCACTTGTTGAAAATCACAAATGCAGTCCGCAAAAGCTCCGGGTCCGACGCCATCTTCATCGTGTGTGTAGAGAGCCGTTGCTTGGGCCTCGAGCTCTTGATGAGATGCACCTCCTTCAAGATCTTGCACGTGCTGTCGAGCCACTCGCGTGACTTGGCCAAATCGGCCTCAATTTCCGTGCTGTCGTAACGGAACCCGCAGTTCTGAAGCTCACTGAGCGTCTGGTTGGTGTCGAACAACTCGTGTTTCTGCGTGGAGTACAGCCGCAAGAACTTGATGAGAGGCTCCTGCGCTTTCAAGTCGAGGAGGTGGCTGTACGTCTCGAGCGTGACAAAGAGTCTGTCCTTGCCTGCTTTCCGCAGTCTGTCGACCATATCGTCGATTTTCGCATCGAGCTCGGCCAAGTCGACTTTGTTGAGCTCACTGTTCTGCAAGAAGTAGGACGCAGCAGCGGCATCGTATGCCTGGCCCGTCTCCACGTACTCGTTAATCGCCTCGAGCTTCTCCTTATCTGCACTCGCCAAAACTTTCACTCCCTCCTCTTTGAACCAGATCATATCTGTCAAAGAGAATATCTCTCTTTTTCCAACATACGGATCGCCGCCCGAGACGATCGTCTCGTATGTGTTGATCCAGGTGAGGCGGTCCCTGAGCCGTCTCAAGAAGTTCAATGACGGAATTTGAATCCCGAAGGATGTGCCCAAACTGATCATGTCGTTGAACTCAGAAATAGCAGCCAGCGGTCTCAGTATGAGCGCACGGCACGCTCTGTCGAAGTTCTCAATCTCGTTCTTGAACTCGAAGATCTGGTCGAACTCCGGTGTATAAAAATTTGCTTTTGGAATTTTCTTCATCACCTTCAAGAAAAGCTGGAAGCTCTCGCCCAGCGAGTCTCTGTTCACCTGCGGCGCGTCTCCGCCTCTGATTCTCTGTTGGTGCTTCAATGCGAGAATCGTCTGGCACTCTTCCGCGAGCTCCATGGACTCGTCCACAAACAGCTGCAAATTTTCGACTTGCTCTTTGAAATATTTCACGCGGCCCACAGTGCCGGACTTTTGAGCCTTGGAGCCCAACGTGAACTGCTTGAAGTTGTCGTTGCTGCTCAGAAGCGCAGAGTAGATCTTCCACCCGTCACTGAGGAGCGCTTTGTAAGTTTTAATGGTGATGTCCTCGTCCAGTTTCATGAGCTCGTCGTAATTTGCAAGCCAGCCCTCAAAGTCCACAGAAAATGTGCTCAAGAGCTTCTGGAAGTTTCTGAGCTTGTCGTCTGAGTAGAGCATCTGGTGCTCGAAGGTGTAGTCATCGTCGGCCACCAAGTTCGGGTGCACTTGCGAGTCTTCTGCGCTGAGCTCACTCAAGTACTGCAAAAACCCGGAAAGGGTCATGACAAACTGCTGGTGCGTGGACGTTTCCGTGATGACAATCTTCAGAGGAAATGCGTTCTGCAAAGAATCGTCAGATACATTGTCGGCTTCAGAGACATTTTTCTCTTCCACAGTGGTTTCCTTGATTTTGATGGAACCTCTCAATTTTTGGCGGAGAGCCAACTCTTTCTCCAAAAGCTTTGAGTAAAGTGCCAGAACTTTGGCGTAGATCTCAGCATCAAAGTGAATGTGCGTCAAGTCGCTCAGCTCATACAACTGAGCAAAGTTGACAAGCAACCTGAAGGTCAGGAAGTTCGGCAAAAGGCCCTGTTTGGCCAACCACAGTTCTCCTTCCTCGGCATAATCGAGCCACATCTTCAGAGCAAAGTTAACTTCCTCGGTGACGTTCAAGCCGTGGGAGATTGTCGCGGAGTACGTTTTCGGGAACTTGAACACGTATTCGCCAGGCTCCTGGACCGTGGTAGTGAAATTTATGCCTTTCTCGGTGAGCAACTGCGGACTGATGAATCTTTCCTGGTTGAGCAAGATTCTCCTCTTCTTCCTGTGCTTCTCAATGAGCGCCTGGAAATTCTCGCTTCTGTGGTCCACTCGTGTGTCTGGGTAAGGGTTTACCATGGACTCCAAGGACTTGAGCAAACAGTCATACTCGGCGTTTGCGATCTCCTCGTCAGTGTTGATAACTTTCGCCAACTGCTCGAACTGCCAGTCGTCCTCAATATAGTTGATGTTCACACGACGCAAATCCTCGTCTTTCTCGGCCGCAAGCTCTTCTATGAGAGCCTCAAACTTCTCGAACTCGGACTCTGGGATAAAGTACCACCGTTTTCTCGCTCCGTAGATGTGATAGTTGCAGAGCTGTGTGAAATGGTCTTCGCACTTCCAGTTTTCCGTGGAGAACGTCATTCCGGCACTCAAGGTCGAGTTGGTCAAGTCCCGATTGTTCAAGTCCAGAGATGTGTATGCTCCAAGTAGCGAGTTGGGCAAAATTGGAATGTTGTGCAAATTAAACGGGTTCAAAATCTTGAGGTCGTCCTGTGGTGACTTTGAGAACCTCGGTTGAATCAGAGGACCCGCTTTTGGTGATTCTGTGTTGCTAATCATTTGTGTATCCGCTAATTGAGGAGTTGTGATGCTTGTTTCATATGACACCTCAGATTGTGGAGTGATTGCTTCGCCATGTTGCAAAATAGCCCCGTTGGTCTTCTCGGTTGGGATTTTGATCTGCTTTTGCGCAAAGAGACGTTCTTTCTCTCCCAAAAATGAATTTCCAGGCCGTGGAAATGCAGAGTCGGCCAAATTCGTAGAGATACATGAACCCAGCTCAATTCTCATACCGTCCAAGATACTGGACTCGCCCTTGTGTGCAGTGAACTCCCAGAAAGCTTTCTCGAACTCGTGGTGTGTCACTTTCCTTGCAGAATTCTGAACTTGGTCAGATCCCGAGAAGTTTACGTTTTGTGGCTGGAGAGATGCCAATGCCTCGCGAAACTTCGTGTCCTTTTCAATGAATTGCCTCAAGGACAACGTGTTGGCGTGTTTCGAGCTTGAAGATAGCCTGCTTGAATCCTGTATCAGCGCCAGACTGAGTGCTAGCCATTTCACAAAATTGTTGACCTGCGCAGCAGAAGACAAGGGCAATATGAGATCCTCTGTCTTTTTTTCATGGCCTTGTTTCTTTTCTGGCTTTTCTTCCTCGCTCTTGACATTCGTGTCTTTGGTTCCAAGCACCAATGACGGTTTGAGGTCTGCCAAATGTGGCGTATTGATGAGAAATCCTTTGGCTGCTTTGATCTTGACTGATCTCGGCAATTCTCTCGCAGATCCTAGTATGAGGGGTGCGCCCGAATTGAGTTTTGCTCTCTTTTTCAGTTCTTGCTCATTACTTTGATGCGCTAGAGATGCAACCTCGTATTTCCGGTCACCCAAGGAAAGTTCAAATGGGTACAAGATCCGAGCATATGAGATCTTGAGCCACGTGCTGAGACTGCTCCCGACCCTCGATTTGTAGCCTAGCTCTCTGCCAATTTGAGCCCAAAGCTTCTTTTTGATTACCTCGTTGTATCCTCCTCTCAAGATGACGAAACGGAATAGCTCATACAAATCCAAAGGACGCTTGTCCATCATTGGAACTTTGGCCAAGAACATCGGGACTTTCGGCCGCGCGGGGTGTTTCTGGTCTGGCAATGTTTCTCTTTTGAGATTTTCGGGCTGCAGAAAGTCAGCAGCGGCGGTTTCTGGGGCAGGTTCACTTTTCACTGTGACTCCAGTATTAGCTCCAAAACTTTCGTGATTTTCGGCGACAGCAGAAGCCGAGTTTGCTGGCCCTTCAACTTTCACACTTTCTGTTGAAACTCCACCTGTTTCTGCTTCAGATTTGAGTGCGTTCTCACTGTTTGTCCCAGTCTCCAGAGTCACATTTTTCACATTCTGATCGCTCAACCCATTGGGCTGTCCTTCGCTTTCTGTGCTCTCGTTTTCACTCAGATGGCCAGTATGAAATCTTATGAGCTCGTTGTAAAATCTGAGCCGGCTGCACAACTCATTCTCGCTTGGGTTATTGAGCACTTTGTTTGACTGGAAAATGAAGGAGTCTGGGTTGATCTGGCGGGAACTTAGAAACTGCTCGGCAAATTCCGGGCCCATCTTCACTTTGATAGCGCCGTACTTCTTTCCAACCTCGCTGACACTCTCCACAAACAGAATCGGGTCCCCTACAAAGTCTCTGCCATATTCATATACCGGTATGCTGTTTGGCTCATACGAGACGTGTGAGTAATCGATTTCTAGGTGCTCCAGGATCGCCGAGGACTCCATGCTCGGTTTTGTGTCACTTTCTTGAGCTCCTGATTGGAAAGGCCGGTGGCCTGCAATGGGGCCAGCTCCAGATGTGTGGATGTACCTGTACTTTTCAAGAGAACCAGCAGGAGTTGACCATTGTGGCACGGAGGAATCTGTGGGTAGAGTGGTCACGTGAGCAGCTAGAGAGAACCTGCTTGATTTGGGTAGGTTATCCGCCGCCGACATCTTGCTAGTGATTTTTCAAAAGTGAATTTTGGGAAGTGAAGTATGAGTTTCGTGTGTGTGCACGTGACTGTTGGTCATGTGACTGACTCTCGACTCTTGTCGATGTTCAAAGTCATGTGACCAGGCACGTGACTATCTTTCGGGATCCAGCTCACGTGTTGTCTGTGAGTTTCGGCCAGGATAGAGTTTGAACGTAATAAAACAATGTGTTGCAATTGTCAAGCATAGAGGCACTGATTATTTGAAAGAATTAAATGAGAGATCTGCAATCGCGAGGGGAGTTGATAGGAGACAGACATTCCCCGTGAAAGCTCGGAATGCGGAGGAAAAAATCGAAAGTTGATGGCAAACTTTTGGTTTCAAATTCTTCAATTGAGCATTTGAGTTAATTGAGGATTTTGAGTAATGGAATTTGGGGCCTAGCCTGATGTGTAAGTATGAGTGAGCCAACTGAGTGTACACCCGTACCTCCTGTAGATAAGGTGATCAGCTGTCTCCCCATTGCCATGTGTAAATTGCACAGAAAATAAAAATTTCCAAAACAAAAATTTCCAGAGTGATTGAGAATCCTTAGTTCTATCAGTTGAACCGTTTACGATGTTTCAGGCACGCGAGATCGGCCGTGGTCAGTCAAGCACATATTCTGAAACATAATGTCTCTGCAACCACTATACCGAATAGGGACAAATTAGATAAAGCCACTTTCGAGGTGGAGAGATTGCAGGCGACATTTCTGCGACAATCCCGGCAATGTGAAAAAGTCTGCAGCTACCACATTTCAAGAAAATATCACGTTGGCGGTAGCAACCCGAGAAAATGTCGAATGTCAAATGTCGTGGCAACCAAATGGAATTTTGGGTGTAGTGGAGGTGAAACTTGCCTTGCAGAGACATGAAAAGGCAAGAGCGAAAGTTCCAAAAGTGATCAAGAAAGGCTCAAGAAAAGGCACTGAAGTTTTCAATTGAGTTGAATTGTGTTTTTCAAATTCTAACCTAGAATCCATATTTTCTTTTCTTTTCAAAAATTATCCCTCTCGTATCTCTCCATATGCTATCTGTGTCATTCCTTTCCATGGGTAATTCGCTTGCGCACCTACATTCCAGATAGCGCAGGAAGTCTGATCTATGTGATCTGATTTGAACGAATGAGATTTTTCAGTTTTGACCAATCAGATCGAAAAGAGCTGAATGAAAAAATTTACTGATGGAATCGGCCGTCGTCAATTGGACCCCTAAAAATTTTCTTTCCTGAGATTGCCTCCATTTTTTCCCGGTGGCTTCCTCGGGCTGAAATGTCTCGGTATACCGACATTCATCAAGTGATCATGCACGCAGTCGTAAGTTGAAACCGGAATTCTGGTTACGCCCAAAGAAATTTTTCCCGCTTTGGAATTCCAATTGGCTGAGAGAAAAAGTCTCACAGGAAAGTACCAGGAAACTCACAGGAAACTCACGGGTTATTTTTCCCCTTTGTCTCACAATAGGAACCATCGAAAAAGGAGCCCTGAGATGCCAAGCAACCACGGTCCCAAAATTTTGCCAGGAAAGGAGCTTGCACAACCAAAATAAGCACAATTAGCTACAATGGAAAGTACTCTAATTATTTTTGATATATTTCAATTCTTTTTATTTTTGCGTTGTTGAGATTTTTGTATTATTTGAATTAACTTTATTTATTCAAGCCCAAAATATCATGTGTAGAAACTACAAGGTTCTGCTAGAATTATTCATTTGAACCCACAAATTATCGATCGACGAAAATATTAAAATCGCTAGATTTAGAACAAAGCAGCGGCAACAGCGGCAACACCAGCAATGGCACCAGCGACGTTCTTGGCAGCACCGGCCTCGAAAGAGGAGACGGAAGCAGCGGTAGAAGAAGCAGTGGTGGACTCACCGGCAACGGTGGTCTTGGTGGTCTTCTCACACTCCTTGCAGGAGACAGTGTCAGTGACAGTGTGGTAAGCGGTGGTGTAGGTGGTTGGCACAACACATGGCTCGGTGATGGTCAAGGTGGTCTCCTCGGAAACGGTGATGACGGATGGCTTGCAGACCTCCTCACAGACAGTGACGGTGATGACGGTGGACTCTGGGCAGTAGGTGGTGTAGCCAGTGACGGTAACGTCGGTGGTCACGGTGGTGACGTTGGAGTAAGCAGCCAAAGCGGAGGCGGTCAAAGCGGAGACGGTAGCGAGAGTAGAGAATTGCATAGTAGCGAGTGACTTAGATGATGGTAGGAAAAAAAGTTGGGGCTTATGGGGGCTCCTGGGGTTTATATATGCGAGCAAGTTTCTTTTTTTCCATTTGCTTCCAAATCGTTTGTTACCATCTATTGCATCTCCTGCAAATGGTGCCTCGAATTAACCTTTATTGCATACAGGGGCTCATGTGCGATCGGGGCATATAGGCTCAACTAGAATTCGCCGATCTCAGCTGACATCAAGTTTTAGGGTCTTGATGGTTGTCAAAGCTGTGATTAGTATTGTTGGGTGTTTTCTCGCTCTCTGAAACTTCTTTGTAGCCAAAGTTCCTTGTAAGTGAATCTGGAAAAGTGGTCAGGTGCCCTGCAGGCACGCTCTGCTATTAATAGCTGGGACTGTGCGACATTTTTTTTTTTTAACTCTGGTCACCTATTATGCGGTGTCGCACTGGGAAGTTGCCGCAAATACTGACGCTGTATTTTTTGCATCTGCGACAAATCTCTGCAGTGAAAAGTTCCAGGGTCACCACTTCACTGTGCAACTCTATTTTTAAAACTTTTTTCCCGTAGCAATATTGAGTCACCCAACGTATTCTCTTGGAGAAAAACAGATTTGAAGCCTGTGCTCCACACACCCGTACCTCCCCCACTTTTCCCGCCTTTTCAACCGATACAATGTTCGTTTTGGGAAAGTCGCTCTGCACAGCGGCCCCGCAAAGCCGACACTTGCGTGGCTGCTCACTTAGCAATGTTACACTACAGCGGCTTTCGGGCTTTTTTTGGAACCAAATCAACACAATCGAGACACCAAAATTTTTTGAGTCATATGAAAAATTTTGTAACCCGGTAAAATTTGGCTCTGGTTTTTCAGATCCTCTACTTGTGTGTTGCTTCTCCCCACGGCAAATCTCGCCCTCTGGAGCGCGGTGAGCTCATTGGCCCCGCTCTGTTTGTTATTTACTTCAAACACAATAATTTTTCTTTTTTGCCTTTGCCTTATTTACTTTTCGGATTTTCTGGTTGCAACTATTTTTTTTTCGTTTGTTTGGTTTGGGGACCAGGGCCTAAAGTCATGCATGGGCTGCTATATGTTTCTGGGGGACATCAGCTTCCCTTAGTGGCTTAGCCAAGTTAGCTGATGGAGGCTGCATCGTCACCTCACACATTTGATCTCTCCCTGAGCAAATGTGAGATCCCCAGCAAGAATTTTAATTTCTTCCCGAATTATTTTTCATTTGGTTTTCTCTCTCTCCCAAAAATTTTTTCTCTCCGCATCTGTTCCTCGTGCCGTACTGAACTGCTCCCGTTTGAAACGCGGTGCAGGCAAACTCCAACTTTTCTGTTGCAGAAACTGCACAGACATTCCACCAGACGGCTGGCTCGTAAACTTAAATGATTTTCCTTCCAGATTGCCGCTTCCCCAGATTCTAGAAGTGTGAGTTGGAATCTGGAATTTCTCAAACCAAAAGTTCTCGTATTGGGCTGGCTGGCCGCTCAATGAGATCCATCTCAGTATCCAATAAGCTATGCTGGGCAAGAATTCCTGATCATTCCCTTGGTGTTACTCAAATGAGCAAATTAAGCTGTTGCAGTGGAAGAATCATCGTGCCCTCCACAAAAGCCCAACAGCCCACATATTCACGATGAAATCATGCAATTGGCCTATTGTATTATTGTTACGGCCGTTTTCATCTTGAGTCGCGTTTTATTGGGGAAGTCACAAAGAGAAAAGTATAGAGCAACGCGAGCAAATTGCACGAGGACCCGTACATCAACAATGGGAATTCTACCGGAGAATATTCCGACTGGTGGAGAATATTGGCGATAGGTGATAACTCCAGATATGCAAGCGTGAGGAAATTTTTTTCGACGACATTTTTTCTTATTCATGTTTTTGAGTTTGTTCACGTTTTCAATACCTTCTTTTACTTTGGCCGATGCTGGATTTGGAGCGGGACTTGCCCAATCTGGCCGGCCGGGCTAGTTGACAGAACCGAGCATTTTTTGGCCTTGGTCTAATTTCGTAATTTGCATGTTCCCCTATCTTTTCAGTTTGCAGCGGTAAAATTGCAAGACCTATTTGCAGCCGGTGCTCGTGACACAGCCAGCCCACGGACTTCCATGTTGTGAAGTGGGTGTTCGAATGAGGCCACATGGGAAAGGATCAATGAGTTGGGAGTGAATGGGAAGAGAAAACTTGGAATGGATTTTTCTTGCTCGAATGTGATTCTCAATAGTGAGTGAGATATGTACATCTCAAGTGAACAAGGACAAATTGGGCGTTGAGGAGATGGCAAGTGGTGCAGAAGAATTTGGGAAGGAGACCTGATTCTATTGGTTTTCTCTTTTTTCAATATTGAGTCAGGGGGTCTTTCCAATTCTGTCACTCATTATCCCCAATGTTACAAATCTATCGATCTGTCAGTGCTCATTAATCTTCCCATAGTACAAGATTTGGAAGGCTCCACCACCAAAATCACAAAACTCCCATAAATGAAGAAAAAAATTCATCAACAGAATTAAACAGAGGCAACGATCATTTTTTCCTTTCCTCAATTTCTTCCATTCCCATATTCTACCCTTCCCTTATCGTCCTCCACCTTTCCTGTCTCCAGGCCCTTGCAACCTTCTTCCTGCATTCACCGATCCATCTTCAACAACTCCACCATCCAATGTCCAAACCGTTCCTGGGGCTCACCTTCTGCTGCACGGGGATGCTGTCTGCGCAGCGTCACGAGAGCGCACAGCAGATTGTGGCGTTGGGCGGCACGCACTACACGGACTTGATGAGCCTGGTGAAGTTTTTGGTGGTGGGCAACAGAAACACAGAGAAGTACAGGTACTCCGTCAGATATAGACACGACATTGTGTTTTTGCTGGCTGATCAGATTGCGGACATACACTCCCGCTGGGTGTCGGGCCAGGAGTGCCTTTTCGACCCGTCTTCCGTCCTGCTACCGGCGTTCTCGTCGTTTGTTGTGTGCATAGCTAGAGTCGAGCGACCGTCTACGCAAGACGTGCTGAAATTGTTCAAGGAGAAATACAGGCTGGCGCCGTCGGGCTGTGTGGCGTCTACACGCGTGCAAGACGCGTTTCTGGTCGACGAGATCACCAGGGCGTTGTCGGCGTTGGGTGCAAAAGTCAGCACCACTTTGACGCCAGCGTGCAATGTTTTGATAGGCACAGACACTGCGGGGAAGCGGTATACGATGGCCAAGCAGTGGGGCATTCCTGCGGTGCACCCGCTTTGGGTCTACGACTCCTGCCTACGCGGCGCTGCTCTAGACTTGGACGATTACGTGGTGAGCGAGGATGTGGCCAACTTGTATAACAACGGGTGCTTCGTTTGGCGCGAGCTATACGCGCTGCGGCGTGAGCCGAAACCGGCACTGAAATCGGCAAGAGACCCCGACAGAAGGGTGCCTGTGAAGCGGTCGCTGCAGATATGGACATCCATTATGAGCAACCACGGCTCCCATACTTCCAAGCTTGTCAAGGACAGCACGTGGGATGACGCTGGCTCTGGTGACGAGCTGGATACTCAGGAAGGGAAAGAGAACGCGACGAGCACTCCAGAGACGGTTGTTTCGGCGTTATTTTTGGGCTACAAGTTTCTACCGGTGGGTTTCTCAATTCCGCAACAGCGAGTGCTTCTGAAGGTTGTGGAACTGCATCAGGGTGAAATTGCTGAACTGGGTGAAGACTCCACAATAACACATCTTTTGTTGCTTGTCAAGAATGGTCCGCAAGCGAATTTGATGCTCCTGGCTCTTCCCAGTGTTTTAAAAAGACGCGTAAACAACAAGGACGTGCAAGTTGTGACGGACTGGTTCATCGAGCGGAGCATCTTCTACAATCACGTGCGCCACGATATGTGGGCCAAGCCGTTGCAAGGACTAGTGCCGCTGGCTACACGCTACAAAGTTTCTGTCACGGGTTTCACCGGGGTGGAATTGCTACACATCGAGAAGCTCATTGGCTACTTGAATCTTGAGTTCTGCGAGAATCTCAGCGCCAACCGCGACTTGCTCATCATCAACGTCAACCTATTTAAGACGGCTTTCATGAAGAACAGTCCGGCGTTGTTTCAGTACAAACATAAGGACATTTTGAACTGCCCGGTCTACTCCAATGGGGACGACTCCAAGAGCGTTGCGGCATTGTCGCTGAAAAACAAAATCAACGCGGCGAAAAAGTGGAACATTCCAATAGTTTCCATCGCTTATCTCTGGGAGATGATTGAGCAGCTGGCTGGTAAGGCCAACTTACAAATGCCCGATATCCTAGACTTGTCGTGGTGCATATTCGCCCCTCAAGCCATGGCAAGACCAACTACGCTCCTTGATTTTGTAAGGAAAATGAGCAACAATTTCCAGACGCAGAAGACAGATAGTGAGGATTCAGTGCAACTTCCATCACCAAGAAAGAGCAAGGACAAGCAGAAGTACGGGCGCCTTGCAGGAGGAGGCGAGTCACTCACAGAGAAACTCAAACGGGCTAAAGAAGACACGTCCGAAAATCTGCATGGGAATCGCCCAGATGAAACGTTTGACAGTGACGAGATGCTCACTCAAGTTGGGTATGTGAACCAGGACTCAATCAACAGCAAGGAGGAGCTCATGAAGAAACTTGAGGGTACCACTGAGCGGGTCTCGAAAAGGCCAAGGCGGTCAAAGGCATAGAAAGGATAATAATGACACAAATCTTGGGAAAGTGGGAGTTCAAATCTAATATTTTGCATCATAGAGTTTCATGTATACATCCTGGCTGCGAAAAGAAAAGATGAGAGCGGTTGGAGAAATCTGTGAAGATATGTAGACACAGTTAAATCTGAAAATGAACTTTATGCAGAAAACGAAAGAAAGTGTCCAAATTTGACATAGTCCAATATGTTCTGGAAGCACCTTATGAATATTTTGGTGACTGCTTTAAGTGCTCTTGTAATCACTCAATGCTTCAATCGCACGGAAGACAATGGCCCAAGTTTGAACTTACAAATGTTTCAGTTTTCAAAATATCGGAGTTTCTTTCTTCGCCGTAAGTCATTCCGGAATTCAACAATATCGACTCAAGGAATGTTTACCTCAATCGGTGTTTGACGGTGGTGAATGCTGGCTGTGTGAGTTAGGGCTGTGCCCTAATAGGAGGCACGTGGCAACAAAGACCCATCTTGTTCATGATCAAGTCATCATTGATTTCGGTTAATATTTTCATGGTGACATCCAGCTCATTCCCTCTTTTCAATTGACCTTTTGGCAAATCTCAATTAAGAAAATCGTTCCATGATTACCCGGGTAACCATTCACATTCCAGTAGTTAAGAAGCTCCGATATACAGAAATCTTGACAGCGAGCATCTAAAATGTCGCAAAGGGGGATCTGACACCGTTCATACAAATCCTACAAAACTTAGTTTTTCAGTCTGAAAATTATGCAGATGATTAATATTGTCGTCACTAATTCAATGGTAGAGTCAATTCAATTTTCAAGCAAAACCCATCATTTTATATGTGACACCCTAAGTAATGTCGTATCTCATCTCCCCAAATGGGGATGTCGCGGAATCTATATGCCGTCTGGAAAGCGAAAAAATTTCTTTTACCGCAAGCCAGGAAAAATTTTCTTGCCGTATATAAAAACCAAGTTCGCGCCACCTAGATTAAAATTTTTTCTACACCAGTAATTTAATACATCAAAATGGGTAAAGAGAAAACTCACGTTAACGTTGTTGTCGTCGGTCACGTCGATTCCGGTAAGTCTACCACCACCGGTCACTTGATTTACAAGTGTGGTGGTATTGACAAGAGAACTATCGAGAAGTTCGAGAAGGAAGCCGCCGAGTTGGGTAAGGGTTCTTTCAAGTACGCTTGGGTTTTGGACAAGTTGAAGGCTGAGAGAGAGAGAGGTATCACCATCGATATCGCTTTGTGGAAGTTCGAGACTCCAAAGTACCACGTTACCGTCATTGACGCTCCAGGTCACAGAGATTTCATCAAGAACATGATCACCGGTACTTCCCAGGCTGACTGTGCTATTTTGATTATCGCTGGTGGTGTTGGTGAGTTCGAGGCTGGTATCTCTAAGGATGGCCAGACCAGAGAGCACGCTTTGTTGGCTTTCACCTTGGGTGTTAGACAATTGATTGTTGCCATCAACAAGATGGACTCCGTCAAGTGGGACCAATCCAGATTCGAGGAGATTGTCAAGGAAACCTCTAACTTCGTCAAGAAGGTTGGTTACAACCCTAAGACTGTTCCTTTCGTGCCAATCTCTGGTTGGA